>CATLJY010000575.1:0-48458 GCA_949987705.1 Thereva unica
TTAACATATAAATTGAGTTGGAATGTCATACGCGTACAACGCGTTCATTGGGTCTGTCGAATTTTTCGGAACGAAACTCTCACACGCATCTTGCGCTCGCGCGTTCTATGGGCCGGCACCTTTAGGAGGAAGTGTGGACGGGCATGCGCGTATCCTGTTCATCGTCACTTCAAATCACACACTGACCAGATAACCGTATCGCGCTCCCGCATCAGACATGATACACGCTGGATGATTCGAAACGCAGTGATGATACACGAAAAATTTGGGTTCCTGTTTTGTTCGTATCAATCAACAATTGAAACGATACAGGGATACGAAACGCCGGTTTGCAACAAGTGGGTACCGGGCTTAAGAGTTCATTTAGGCCCTTCTTCCACGGGTCGACTCGCATTATACGCGACTGCGACTCTACTTTGCGTCTACGACTGGTTTTCTACTCGTTCGCGACCAATTCTCGTACACGCGTCGATTCTGCGACGACTTAAGTAGAACAAGCTCGCGACGGCACTTATCGTTGTTTATATTCGTGGCAAGATGTCTAGTGACTCTGAAGAGGAAATTTTTTTACTTTATCTTTGTCATAGAAGGAAATTAAAAGAAAAAAAGAAAAGAAAATTTTGGGTACATCCCTATATTGAGAGAAATTTAAATTGTCGTGCGTTGTGGGAAGTTTGGACGGTAAGCACATTCGTATAGAAAAGCTTCTGAATACTGGATCAAGCAACTATAATTACAAATCCTATCATTCTGTTGTCCTGATGGCTTGCAGTGATGCTGATGGATTATTTATTTTTGTCGAAACTGGGTACGCTGGAAGAAACAGCGATGGCGGAATCTTCCGGGCATCTTCCATTAAGCGTTCGATTGAAAATAATGATCTTAACTTGCCTCCACCATCAAAACTACAAAATGATGATAAAGAAACTCTTTTCCCATATTATTTTGTTGGCGATGAAGCGTTTCCATTAACAAGGTATTTGATGAGACCGTATCCACAAAGAACATTAAATAATGTGAAAAGAATATTTAACTACAGATTAAGCCGAGGTAGGAAAACCGTTGAATGTGCTTTCGGAATGATGACTGAAAAATTCCCCGTTCTTACTAATCCCATAAGATGTCATAGCGTCGACAAAGTAGTTAAAATTGTAAAAGCTGTGTGTGTTTTGTACAACTATGTACGCCAAAGTGAGGGTGTTCAATACACTTCTCAAAATTTTGAGATTACTAACGCTAGCAGTGGCATAATTCCTGAAAATCTTACGGTAACACCACTCTCCTCACCACAAAATTTGAGAAACTACTTGGCTAATTATTTTATAACACCTCAAGCTTCACTTCCGTGGCAGTACAATTGCTGTGTATAATTAACTATTAATTCGATCAAATGTACAAATAGGCAATAAATAATATATATTTTCAAAAGAATAAAAAATATAAGATAAAACATACAAGTGAAGATAATATAAAACGTATAAAAGAACGAACCTGTTATTTTGAATTTTTGTCCTACTTTAGTCCATGTTTTCTCAACTATATCCTTTCTTGAATATTCTGGAAGATTATAGTTATATAGACAGGGATTCTTCTCTACTTCCTGAACAAATAAAATATTATTGAATTCGTTTGCCATAGCGCGCAACTCGACTGTAGGATACTCAAATGATACTCAAACTGCGTGAGACTAGCATTCAGGTCGCGTGCAGCTGGTATCCGACGCGTCGCGTCGACAACGAGTCTCGTCGACTCGTGTACGAACTTAACTGAAAATGTATGGAGGAAACTTTCGCGCGATTCGTATGATACTGGTATCATACTCAAATCGCGTGCGAGTCGACCCGTGGAAGAAGGGCCTTAAGGCGAAACAATTTTCACGGAAGGGTTGCGAGAAGGAAGCCATACATATCCAACGTAAATGCCCAAAAAGGACTAAATTTTGCCAAAGAGTGGATAAAAAAACCAGCAGAGATTTGGAACGAAGTCTTGTTTTGCAACGAAAGCAAATTCAATATTTATAAGTCCGATGGTCGCACTTTAGTATGGCGGCTGCCAAACAAAGAATTTGCAAGGAAGAACGTATCTCCTACTGTTAAGCATGGAGGCCAAAGCGTGATGGTATGGTTGTATGGGGGCTAATGGTGTGGGCAATTTAGCGCATGTCGAGACAACGATGGATAGATTCAAATACTTGGATATTTTAAAAGAGAATCTAGATGAAAGTGTAAGGAAAATTAACCTTCCTAGTAACTATATATTTGCTCAGGACAATGACCCTAAGCATAAGTCCCATTTAATTAGAGAGTGGTTGTTGTACAAGGTCCGAAGACAATTGCACCCTCCCGACTTAAATCCCATTGAGAATCTGTGGGAGTTGCTGGATCAAAGAATCCGAACCCATACCATCACTTCGAGGAAGATGCTACTGGACATTCTGGAAGCAGAATGGTCAAAACTTACCGCAGAAGACACTAGTAAATTTGTCAAAAACATGAAAAATCGCCTTAAAGCTGTAATTGATGCCAAAAGGTATCAAACTAAATTCTAATTTGTTTTTTCCTCATTTAATTATGGATTCCAATCATCATTTGTACGCAGACTTTTTTGACCTGAATTTTGGAGTATTTTGTTGTTTTTGTTTTTATTTTGGATTAGACAAATAAAATGTGTTACTTTTTTGTTGTGTTATTATCTACAAGAACTACTAAATATATTAATAAAAAAACTTATCCAACATAGTTGATTTACTTACTTTTTTTGAATTTGTATGTAAACATTTACTTTGTACGCAGACTTTTTTGACCCACTGTACTTCCTCCCAATTTTTTCCTTAAAATGCTCCTAGGACCTTGAACGATGAAAATACGTCGAAAATTTCGATTTTGATTTTCGGACCGATTACAATAACTTCCTATACTGGGAAGTTAAAAAAAGATGAAAGAAGTGGTATAGTCGCTCTCAAGTTATGGCGTGACTAAGTGAAGCAGGTATTACTACTTCACAAATAGTAATAGCAATGGGATGAGTTTCAATTTGCACAAATTGTGGGAGGCGGAAGACAATTGCTCGCAAAAAAGTGCTACCCTAAAGTTTGAAAGATTCGTTGTGTTTGTAAAGGGTAACGTAATTTTGCACTTTTTTTATAGCGTGGTCGGATTTCGACAGGTGTCGCACAGTGGGAGAATTTGTTTTTTTTTTACTCAAAATCTAATATCTCAAGAAAGAAAAAAGATAGAGCACTCATTTTTTTTGTAATTGAATAGGGAATTAAGGAAAACTATTGAGAACGTGAGAGAATGAAAACCAAACCTGCAAATTGTTGTTAAACCAGAGTTTTTGTTTTGGGGTATTTAAGTACTCCACATTTATTGCCTACTACATAAGAAACAGTAGGTAAAAAAAATTAATTTTTTATCCTTTAACAGCTTGGGATTTGTTGAAAATTGAGGATTAACAACAATTTGCAGGTTAGGTTTTCATTTTTTTACGTTCTCAGTATTTTTCCTTAATTCCCTATCCAATTACATAGAAAATAAAAAAATGAGTGCTCTATCTTTTATCTTTCTTGAGATATTAGATTTTAAGTAGAAAAAAGCAAAATTTCCCAAATTTTTTATGTTAGGTTTTCGAAAATTCAGGTTTAACAACAATTTGCAGGTTAGGTTTTCATTCTCTCACGTTCTCAATAGTTTTCCTTAATTCTCTATTCAATTACAAAAAAAAAAATTAAAAAAAATGAGTGCTCTATCTTTTTTCTTTCTTGAGATATTAGATTTTGAGTAAAAAAAAAACAAGATCTTCCACTGTGTGTCGTCTTGATGGGAAGTTTTCGTTCTGCTGAAATAAGAAAAGATAATGTCATTAAGACCCGGTTTTATTCCAAAGAATTTATTAGGTATTTGCAAACCTTATCAATTTAAAGCCCTTGTGACCCTTAGCCGAGGTCTTTCCATTAAAACAAAAAAATGCTCTACCGAATATTATGGATTTTTTTTCAGACCATGTTTTCGTTAATGTTCTTCGATCGGCAACTCAAAAAAAATTAGTATCATTTTGGGTTGTCACGATATCGTGCAGGTACAAAAATCGCTGACGTCGTTTAAAAAGAAAAACAGCTCAACCGAATTTTATGAAGACCTTTTCAGATCATATTTCCGTTAATACGATTTGAGCGACGCTTCAACGAAGTCGATATCTTTTTTGGTTTGCGCGATATCGTGCAGGACCGCATATCTAAGCACACACACATACTTCTTCTCAATTTTTTCCTGAAAATGAAAATACTTTGAAAATTACAGTTTCAGTTTTCGGACCGATTATAATAACTTCCCTATAAACTGGGATATTAACAAGTTCAACAAGTAATACATGAAATGAAATCTCACTGAACGGTATACTCATAAAAATATAAAACGATCAAGCTTTTCTTTTTTCTATGTGCATGATTGAGTGCAATGTGCAGTAGTAAGTTCAGCCTGAATAGGAGTCTGACAGACTCATGAGTAGAAGCCTGTGAACCTCGCTCTAAGATGTTATATAATGCATTTCGGAGTATTGTGCCTCCTGAAATAAGTGAATTATTAATTCTGAGTTTTTCTTGAGAATAAAAGACTTTCGCTCCCTTTTTCTAGGATGCTGATCATGGTGGTTGTGATGGATATCGGTTCCGATTGGTCTCTTTTGGCGGAAGGGTCAAGACCCTTAAACACACAATGCGGGGTGCACCGCTCCGCCGCCCTACCATATCGGTAGTGGTAGTTGCACAGCGTCCCCTTTAGTGCAGCTGTTGTTGAGGCTTTAGGCACCTCCCCTAGTTTGGTGGGGTTACTGGTCCCCGCCAATGGAGCCTTTGGTTGCCGAACCGGAAACGATCCCGGTCCTCTCCAGGGACGAGGCTTCCCCTTCAGCCACCTTAGTCTGAGCTGGACCGGCCATCACCTGAATATAATAATAATAATAATAATTTATTTAAAATTGTACAAAAGAACATAATTCTTACAAACGTACAAACAAAATATTAATTGGGTGACTGAGACAAAATGAATATAACATACTACAAACTAAAAAACAAATAATATTAACAAAATACAAGAAATAATGTTTAAAAAAAAAAGTGAGAAAACGAAGAAAAATGAAAAGAAGTTACAAGATGAAGTTTGAAAAATAATATTAACAAAATATAAAAAATAATGTTTTAATAATAAAATAAAAGAAAAAAAAATGGCAAGAAAAGAAGATAAATGAAAAGAAGATTCAAAAAGTGAGTGACCCTACAGATTGTTATTTGTTAGATGTTCCTTCAAGAGCCTTTTGAATAATCGCCAAGAGGACGCGCTCCGCACATAAACGGGTAGTTTGTTCCACATCCGAGCAATTTGGAACAAGTAAGAGCGTTCACCATATACTGTTCGTATACGAGGCACCAAAAGTGTGCTAGATTGTCTGCTTAGTTGCAAGAAGTTAAGTTTTTGAAATAAATATCCAGGGCATCTGCTGTGTATAAGTTTAAAAGTGAATTTTAATCGGTGATATATTAGGTAGTTTTCAAACGTCATACCTAGCAGAATGGGAGCATAGTGCGTGATATGATCAAAACGACGCAATTTAAAGACAAAACGAAGGGTATCATTGAACGCGACTTTTATTTTTCTTGAACAGACAGCATCAAGTTTTGAAAAAATTAGGCTTCCGTACGTGAAATGGGGCATTACCAGGGCCTTCGCCAGTCGTATACGTAAAGCAAGAGGCAATAGATTAGAGGATACCCAAAGTTGGCGAAGGCAGGCATACACCTTACGAAGGACACTTCTGGTTTGGTTACAGCAACTGAATTTACAGTCGAGCTCGACTCCCAGATTTCTTACAGAGTCAACATAGTGTAAAACATTACCATTAATTTTAATTGGGAACAGATTTTCAATGTCAATAGGAGTTTTGCTGACGACAAGGCAGGACGACTTGGTAGGGTTCAGCAGTAATTTGTACTGAACTGACCATTCAGTCACACGTTTCAGATCACTGTTTAGCTGAACAGTACAATCCTCGATAAGTTCAAGAGGTTTGCTTAAATAGATCTGCACATCATCAGCATATAGATGTATGGAACAATGTTTGACTACATTTGGAAGGTCGTTTATATAAAGGCTGAAAAGCAAGGGGCCCAGGATAGAGCCTTGAGGTACTCCACAATGAAGAAGCGCTGGTTCGGAGAAAGATTCTTGTACCTTAACAATTTGAGAGCGCTCCTGGAGATAGCTTTCAAAAAGTTTGACTGCAGTAGGGCCGAGGCCAAAATTTCTGCCTAGTTTTTCAAGTAACATCATATGGTCAACTGAGTCAAATGCTTTTGAGAAATCGAGTAGAACTAAGATTGCAATTTTATTGTTATCAAGTGACTCAAAAATATCAGTTGAAACTTTTAAGAGTGCCGTTTCGCAGCTGTGCCCAGACCTGAAACCAGATTGCCATATAGAGAGAAGACTACTTTGATTTAGATAGTACATGAGCTGCTTAGCAATAATTTTTTCAAAAACTTTAGAAAGGAAACATAGAAGACTGATTGGACGGAAGTCAGATGGTTGCGAAGGAGAGACCTTTTTCGGAATAGGTACAACAAGAGCCTGTTTCCATTGGCTAGGAAACTGAGAAACTGTAAGGCAGGTGTTAAAAATATGAGTAAGGACATTAGATATAAATGGGGCGATCAATTTCATGAACTTTGGAGAGACGTTGTCAACACCCACGGCGTTAGATTTGACAGAAAACAACGCAGAAAGAAGTTCATGGTTATCGATACAACGAAAAGAAAAGCCATCCGGTGGGCATAGGTTGGTACAGCTACCTTCAACTGGAGCAGAGTTACTCTCAGAGATGGATGAAAAGTACTCGTTTAATATATTGGGCTCTACAAACACTTGTTGAGAATCATTCCCATACGTACCCAAATCACGAATATTGCGCCATAATTTTTTTGGGGGTAAATTAATGTCGAGCAAATTTTTAGCGTAGGATCGTTTAGCAGATCGTAGAAGAGCAATCGTTTTATTACGGACTTTTTTATACATCTTACGAACTGCTTCAATGCGCGTCCTTTTGTATTGATGGTAAAGATAATCGCGTTCAGCCAATGAAGAATGTATTTCAGGAGTTAACCAGGGACAGCGCTTGGGATGAATTTTAATTGTACGTAATGGGACAAATTGCTCAAAGAGAGCAGCTATAACTTCATAAAAATTTTGAAGTTTTTCGTCCACAGTATTCGAAGTCAGGACGTTGTCCCACGAAGCCGCAATGCATTCATTACCAAGTAGCTCTAGATTTATACTCTTAAAGTCTCTAAAAGAAATAGAGCGAAACTGGGGAATGGGAAGGAGCTGCATCTTGTAGGAGAGAAAGAGAAGATCATGATCGAAATTACTAGGAGGAGTGAGTTGGTTGTGAAAAACCACTTTCGTAATGTCACCTACCAACAAATAATCAAGTTGTGATGGTACGGTAGCATTAAAAAAGGTGGGCAAGCAATTGACTATTTCTAGGTTGAGGATCTGACAAAGGTAAAACAAGTTGTTTAAAGAGGTACTAGGTTTAAGCGCATTAATATTTAAGTCACCACAAGTAATTATATTGTGATATTTAAAAATAATAGGTGAGAGGGCCATTTTTAATTGGGTGACGTCATCTAAACAGAAGGTGCCACCAGGCGGTCGGTAGATACCAACGATAGCGCATTTTTCAAATCCGGAGTCCACCTCAACAGCCAAAGATTGTGTATTTTCAATACTTGTTGATAAATAAATAATGGAGCATCTCAAGGAGCTGTGAACATAAATTCCAACTCCGCCTCCCCTACGAGATATCCGGTCATTTCTAAAGAGGCTATAGTTAGGAATGGACAGAATTCTTGAATTTACATTTTTAGTAAGCCATGTTTCGCTTACCACAATCACATGTACTTCAGATTTGGAAAAGACATCATAAAAGAATTCAAATTTGTTTCTCAGGCTCCTAGCATTCAAATAGCACACGTTAAGGCCTTTGATGCGTGATGTAAAGATGTTTAAAACAGCTCTTACTCGTTCCAATGGAGATATGTTAACCACCATTATATAGCACAAAGCGCGAAAACTCCAGCCGAGCAAACAACAAAACTTTGAAAAAAAGGAACACGAAGGTAACGCACTTTTTGAATTTAAAAATAGAAGAGAAAAAAATAAATAAAATCTTAAGCAAAAACATGATAACTAAAAAATAGAACTAAATAAAATAAAGAGAAAAAAAATTATTATTAAAAATTAAAAGAGAAAATTTAAAAATAAAAAGAGAAAAATTATTAAGAAATTAAATATTTAACTATTGCCGTCCGCAATATTTTCCGCAGCGCCAATTAATGCATCAAGCTCGTTGATGCTGGTAACTTTTATTGGAGGATCTCCAGTCTATGTAGACAAGGCCTCTTTTGGTGAAGGCAGACAGCAGCAAATTCTCTTTGCGCAGCCGCAGAGCTTTGCGCAATATGTTTTGGTGGGGCTTCGAGAGACTCTCAAAGGCATACACTCTGCTATCTGACGAGAAACCTGGGGAGATCTGATTCAATTTCAGTTTACCGTACTTCCTAAATTTTTCTAGAAAAACTCTCTGCTCAGCGGCTGATGGGAACTTCACTATCAGCGGTTTTATTTTGGCTGCAGATCCAGTGCGAAATGCACAGGAGAATGGCGATAGATTGTGCCCGATAGCCGCAGAGACACATTCCAGAAGTTGTTGCGGCTGCTCGTAAAGGCCCCCATACACGGTCAAATTGGCTGTACAACCAGATTTTCATCAAACCTATAAGCGCAATGTATTTTGATCGGCCGACCGGCCCACAATCGATAGTTTTGGTTGTACAACCGCACTTCGCTGTACAACCAATTGGACCGTGTATGGGGGCCTTTAGACACGCAGGGAATCCCTGTTAAAATTGCATCAGTTAATCGCTTTTCCCTGTTGAGGTCATCAATATCCTGACGAGCGGCTTGGAGCTCAGTTTTTACGCTTTCCAATTCGGAGCGCAATTTAGTAAGATCAGCATTAATATTGTTTATAATATGGTCGAAGCGCAACATAAAGCGCTCTTCAAATTCAGAAAATTTTTCCATAACCATGAGCGACAAGCTTCTCTCCAATTTCCTCTCCAACAATATCCCTATCCAATATCCCTGGAAGCCTCCGCTCCCAAAGGCTCCGGATGACCTCCACCCCATCCTCAGACAGTCCCCGGTCATACTCTGCAAGCAAGGAAATCTGAGGGCTTGCGATGTCCGCTCGAGATCGCAGCTCGAGGCGGTTCCTAGTTGGTAGTCCATATCGTTCTAGCAACCACCAATCCGTGTAGTTGGCGGTGTTGAAGTCCTGGAACGCATGAAGCAGAATCTTCGCGGCTTCTATCGTTAGGGCACGATGTGAGATAATTTCGTCTTATCAGACGTTACTCCATTTAGCCCGAATTTGGCCTAAGTTTGGTAAAACCAGATGGAAGGAACGCTCTGACGGAACTCGGGTACATTGAACCTGGTCGTTTAGACCACGCCCACATCCACGTGACCTCCACGTCGATCCTGCAGCCCCTATTCCAGGCTGGCTAACGATTCTTCCATGTCCAGCACGAAGGAATTCTCTAAAGACGTGTGTCATGTCATTTTCTTACTTAAATTTCCAATAGAGTGAAATTCAACCGACCAAATAAAAGAAAAACAACATAACAAAAACGCAAGTGAAAAAAAAACACAGCTTTTAAATGAACCAATGCCTCCAAACTTGCTCGGACCTGATTTGTTCGAACACTTATATTAACTTTAAAGAAAAAACAATATTTATATAATCAAAAATTTTATCATAAATTAAACTTAATAATTAGTTATTTTAAATACACAGGACCACAAAAAAAATTCGAAGTCCTGATACAGAAAGGTGAAGTACCTTCCGGTATGTTTTTCGGTGTGCTAAAAACGAATCTGAGGTCAGAATTGACCCATCACCCTTAGATTTCGCCCCACCACCACCCAGTAGCCCCCAAAGGGTCAAAATTTTACTTTATATAAAAATTCAAAATAAATATCTCATTCTAGGTTTTCGGTGTGCTAAGAACGATTCTGAGGTCATGGTTTACCCATAACCCTTAGATTTCGCCCCAGCACCCCCCAGTACCCCCAAAGCGTCAAAATTTGACTATATATAAAAATTAAATTTTCAGTTAATAGAAGAATTTCGAGTTCATACAAGCGCAAATAGCAAAACCGTACATTTCCCAAGTTCCCTTTCTAATCATCTTTTGTATCTACTTTTGTAACTGGGACACCTCCACGTCCTTCCGGCTAAGTTCCCAGATGAGGGACAATGCCTTCATGACAAAGGTATGCAAAAAGAAGTTTACGATGCAGGGGAGGGATAGAAAAGGATTTTGATTTAGTAAAATTTTGACCCGTTGAAACCTTGATTTTTACAGTTTTAGATAGGTGGGAGTATTCTGCATAGATTGCTGCCTTATTCATGAAAATATTTAATAGGGTTACAAAAATACAGGGTAATATGTAAACCTCTAACAAAAAAATTTCAAAACGCCCTAGCGGGGCGGGGGGGTACTGGGGGTGATGGGGCGAAATCTAAGAGTGATGGGTAAATTATGACCTCAGAATTGTACTTAGCACACCGAAAAACCTAGAATGAGATATTTATTTTGAATTTTTATATAAAGTAAATTTTGACCCTTTGGGGGTACTGGGGGTGTTGGGGCGAAATCTAAAGGTGATGGGTAAATTATGACCTCAGAATCGTACATAGCACACCGAAAAACCTAGAAAGAGATATTTATGTTGAATTTTTATATAAAGTAAAATTTTGACCTTTTGGGGGGTACTGGGGGTGCTGGGGCGAAATCTAAGGGTGATGGGTCAATTCTGACCTCAGATTCGTTTTTAGCACACCGAAAAACATACCGGAACGTACTTCACCTTTCTGTATCAGGACTTCGATTTTTTTTTGTGGTCCTGTGTTATCGAAGTATACCAAACCTCGTTATTTCAAAAAAAGTCTATTTCGCGATGCGGAGCTTCGTTCTTCTAAATCCTGATTCTTCTTTAAAATGAATCTTCCTGCTTCTTTATATTTTTCTTTTTTACGATTCCTCCCGGGTTCACCAATTGTAGGTATTTTTCACCTAACATACTTTTTAATTTCTTTTGATATTGAGTTCACAAGACCGATTTAATCAGATTTATTTTATATGTTTACATTTTTTACATTTATTTATTTAATTTAACACTTTAGTATTTGTGACTCATCTACGTATTATTTTAGAGTATTTTTTTACTTTTTGGTTTCTTTAACTCGCTTTAAATAAACACGCAATTATTTTTGGAACAGCCTTTTTACTTTTTTCTGGTCTTGAATTCAACTTTCAAGATTGGAAAATGGTTACTTAGCTGACTGGGTTTTTATCTCTTAGTCTCATCGTTAAGATATAAGAGTATCCACGAGATGGGGGTAGGGGTCCCAGTATATCCATATGGATATGATCAAATCTGCTATTTGGAAGCTTAAAAGCTTCAAATGGAGATTTCGTATGCCGTGAAACTTTGGACTTTTGACAACCTAGGCATGATCTAGACCACTCATTGCAGTCTTTATTGATCGATGGCCAGAAATATTTCTTGGTAACGGTTCGTTTTGTAGCACAAGCACCAGGATGAGAGAGACTATGCTCGGAGTTTAACGCTAGTCTGCGTAAGGAAGTGGATATATAAGGCCTGAGAATGCCTGTACTAGTTTCACACCACACTTGATGGGCGATAAATGGTATTGGTGTGAGAACTAGTTTTACCCGTGAGCCATTGCTGGGGTGTTCTTGCAAAGACTTTAACTCTGTGTCACCTTGTTGAGCCTGAGCTAGTGTAGGCAGGTCGAAGGTGACCGAGTCGACGTTGTCGGTTGCTAGTGAGCGTGACAAGTAGTCGGCGACAACGTTTTGTTTACCTGACACATGTCTGAGTCTGTGGTAAACTGAGAGATTAGACCTAAATGTCTGGTCTGTCGAGGGGATCGATCGGTCTTTGTATGTGTTATATATTGAATATAAATAAATCTATATACATGTATATGTACATTGTACACAAGATGTAAAGAAGTCTGACCCCGAACATCTGTATTTACCGCTAGGTATTTGCTTATTGAGTTAATTTTCTGGCTAGATCGCCAGTCTGGTCGTTCGTCTCCAGCGGGTGCAGATGCGTCGTGGTCTGACAGCTTCATACGCCGGCTCTAATTCCGTAGATTATTTAGTATAAGGTTTTTTCGAAGTATCTAGAAATATTGCGTGAATTATAACTAAATGAATAAAAAAATTTTGAACATTGGTGTAATAAACAATTAATTGAATTTACTCGGTGTGTTTTTTTATAAGTAACTGACCAGGAAAAAACACAATAGTATGAAGGGCGCAAACCAGTGGCTTGTGATCAGTATTGCGTTCAAATTGCGTTCTTAAACGAAGTAACGGAAGTGTTTGATCGCTGCGATCGCATGCAGAGTACTTCCGTTCTGTTGGTGACAGCTTTTTGGAATAAAAAGCTAGAGGTTGCCACCGGTGACCAATACGCCTCCGATTGCATAATCAGAGGCGTCAGTCGTTAGATTGTATGTTGCATCCTCGATTAGATGGTTCAGCAGAGTTGCTTCAGCCATCGCGGTTTTCACCTTCAGGAATGCTGCCTGACATTCTGCTGGCCAGTCAAAAACTTTATTGGCACTTGAGCGGTTGAGAAAGTCTCTCAAATGCTCATTTATCGGCACCAACTGTTCAGCCAATTTTGGGATAAATCGGTGATAAAAATTCACCATTCATAAAAACTTCTGGATCGATTTGACAGAAGGTGGAGGTGCGAGATCAACGATAGCCTGAACCCGATCGGAGGATAAAACAACTCCATCCTTTGTGATGCGGAGGCTTAGAAACTTAATCTTTGTTGCCCCAAAAACGCATTTCTCTAGCTTAATGGTTAACCCGAAGCTATCGAGGCGTTTAAAGAGCTCTTCGAGGTGAACAATATACTCATCCTCGGTTTTACTTGCGATAAGTATATCGTCCAAGTATACATAAACGAAGTCGAGATCTCTCGTAACTTCATTTATGAACCTTTGAAACGTTTGTGCTGCATTTCATAAGCCGAATGGCATACGTGTAAACTCATATAGGCCGAATGGCGTAATGAGTGCAGTCTTATGCACGTCTTCTGGGGCGATGGGTATGTGATGATATGCACGTACCAAATCAACTTTCGAAAAAATTTTGCAACCGTGAAGATTCACGGAGAAATTCTGTATGTGCGGGATAGGGTATCTTTTCGGCACAGTGACAGCATTTAGGCGACGGTAGTCGCCGCATGGCCTCCAATCATGTGAGTCCTGTTTAGGGACTAGATGAAGCGGAGATGCTGCGGGGGACGACGAAGGTCGACAATCCCCAATTGGACAATATGGTCAAATTCTAATTTCGCCACCTTCAGCTTCTCCGGATGGAGCCGCCTAGCGGTGACGAAAGGTAACTGCCCATTGGTCACAATGTGGTGTTGCACATTGTGTTTAACTGGAAGGTTAAAATTGAGCGGTTTTGTTAACGAAGCGTACTTCGTTAATAGCTCTTTACATATGCCAATAATTCGGCATGGAATTGTTTCGGGGTTGTAGTCGACTGTAGTGCACACGTTAATTCGAAAATTCGTGCGCTTGTCGACTAAATGCCGATATTCAAAATCGACGGACAATTTGAACTTCGTCAAGAAGTCCGCCCCGATGATGGCTTTTGTGGTGTCCGCTATTATAAAGTTGTAAACATATCGTCGGCGTAAGCCGAGATGAAGTTCAAGCAGCTTTGTGCCGAAAGTTCGGATCAATGATCCGTTGGCCGCGTACAGAAGGACGTTCGGGCTTCCGTTGTGGGCGGGGAACGCCTTGGCGGGAACAATTGAAACGTCCAAGCCCGAATCAATCAGAAAATCCATTCGATTGTTGTTGTCACGGACGAATAAGCGATATGAGCGGCCAGATATATGCTCGCTCATGTCGACCCCCTGCCCCTTTAGTTTTTTTGAGTAGAGGTGGTTGGTTTCTTCGCCGACTTGGCGCCACTACCACTGACACTGCACGGGGCCTTGCATGTGCGAGCTTCCTTACCACAGCGGTAATGGAAGTAGCACAAGCTACCTCTCAGTTTATTTGCCCCTGTTTTCCGATTGGCCGAGGGCTGACGAGGGCCGCTCTGCCGTTTGGCAGGTGTTCGGCTCCGTCGGCTGATTAGCTGGTCTAGGCGAGCCGTTAATTTGTTGATGTCGCGTTGCATCGACACCAACGTTGGCTCTGTGCTAGCCGGAGATGTGCGGACGGCGGACGCGTATGAGGCGCCTCCGTGTGGAACCACCTCCCATGCGTTTGGTCGGCAGCGGGGGCCAATGCTACTTGGATGACCTGTGGAAGCCTCCGTTCCCACAGGCTCCGGATCAGTTCATCGTTGACCGCTGCCGATCCGCCAGCTAGTGCTTTGAGAGCCTGGAGGAACTCGGATGGTTTTCGGTCTCCAGGCTCTTGCACTGATAGCAACTGTATTTGTCGAGTAGTTGCTGTTTAATTTCTTCATATGTACAGGTGGCATAATTCACGGTGCTAAGCCGCATGGCCGTTACCGCCTCTTCTGGCAATGCGGGCATAAAGCCCCCCATACACGGTCAAATTGGATGTACAGCGAAGGGCGGATGTGCAACCAAAACTATCGATAGTGGGCCGGTCGGCCGACCAAAAATTGGTACGTCCAGCGGCTTGATGAAAATCAAACTAGGTTTGATTTTTTGAAGGCGTGGTTGGATTTTTTGGAGACGTGGTTACCGGTGCTCCAACATGCATGAAAGTAGTGGCGTAGTGCTCCAACCGAACATCGAAAAACATTACATTAAAATAATTCATTAACAGGCTTTAAGTCATTTTATGATTTTATTAATGAATTTTTGGAGTTCAAAAAAGAACAGACAAAGGGGCCTATTGTGGATATCGTCAATTTGACAACTTTGAGTCGATGTTAAAATTTCTTTCTGCGAAAGTCGATTTTTGTCAAAATTAGTCGATAAAAGAATTAATATCAGTCGATTACACAATTGTCAAGTCGACGTCAAAAATGTAATCGACTCAGTTTCTCAGTATGAAAATTTAACATCGACTCAAAGTCGTCAGATCGACTCGTTCCACAATAGGGCCCAAAGTCTTTGTAAAATACGGAATCCCTTAAACAATATAAAAAATATATGACTGCATTCTAAAGAAATCTTTTCAAATTAATTCAAATATGCTTTTGTTGTAATTAATCCTTCTTTAGTTGAAGTACAGGGAAACAAGTCCTTTAGAAGTTTACTTTTAATAAAATCCTCTTGTTTTATTTAATTTCGAATAAACCTATTAAATTAAATTATATTTTGATCCATTTGGATTATTTGTTAACGGCAAATAGTAAATTATTTTTGTGAATGATATTTATACAATTCTAAAATCTGTGATAACAGAAACATCCTCAAACTTGGCAAATTTGGATTGGAAAGTTTTTATTATGTTCGGTTTGGGCCTGTTGTTAAATTTACGGAAACTTGCAGGTAGGACTAATATTTCCTTTTGTAGGATAAATAGCTAAATTTACACTCACAACATGGATCATTTACGTAATTTCATTGCAGAATTTATGTAAAATACTTATGTACATAACCCTCTCGGAAGGGAAGCTCTGAGGAGATATTGCTGTTAAATATCTCAAATCCTCAAAACTGGCACCCGCGGCTAAAAATCTTAAAGTGGCGGAGAGTCTTTCATTTGGTGAAGTTGTATCTCTCATTTGTATAGGGGGGGCGAACGGCTAACAAAGACCTCGGAAAGTGGTGGCACCCGATTTGTCACTTCTGTCAAGATTCGAGGAAAGTCACTGCAGACGAACACCTAGCAGACCTGTTAGCAAGTCCTAATCCCACCTCCCCGCGGTGCCCTCTGGGGTACTTCTTCGGAAGGAGCTAACGAGAGACGGGCGAATGGCGAGCTCTCTGCGCCACAAAACAGAGTTTTAAGTCGGTTGGGCTGAGGGTTAGCAACCCGCTCCCATAAAAAACACCATTGCTACGAATCGGCAAACAATGCCTCGGAACCGGACGGACAACACGACGACGACCTTTGCTTTTCGAACAAGGACACGAATCGGATCATGGAATGTGAGAACACTGCTGGCTGAGGGACGGCTGGATGAAGTCCTCAACGAGATGAATCGATATAAAATCAAGATCATGGGACTTAGCGAGACCAGATGGCCCGATGCGGGGGAACATATCTGCCCAAATGGTGAGTCCTTCTTATATTCTGGTAGAAACGAAACTGAAAGCCGTAGGAGTGGCGTTGGCGTAATACTCACCAAAGAAGCCAGGTCCAGCCTCATTAGCTGGTCACCGGTTTCTGAGAGGATTATTACCGTGCGCCTGCGTACCAGACTAAGAAGTACTACGGTAGTCCAATGCTATGCTCCAACTGAAGACGCTGAAGATGACATCAAGGACGAGTTCTATATGCGACTGAATGAGGTTTTTCGCTCTATTCCAAGGGGAGACATCATTGTTTTAATGGGTGACTTAAACGCTCAGATCGGCCGTGACAACACGGGCCTTGAACACACAATTGGAAACCAAGGCCTAAGCCAAGTTACCAATAACAATGGTGAGCTTTTCGTTGACTTTTGTAGTTCCCACCAACTCATGGTAGGTGGAACTTACTTTTGTCACAAGAAGATACACAAAGAGACCTGGGTATCGCCCGATGGTAGAACGAGAAATCAGATAGATCACGTGGCCGTTAGCCGCAGATGGAGAACTATTCTTGAGGATGTCAGGAGTTTCAGGGGAGCGGATACTGGAAGCGACCACCATTTGGTTGTAGCAACTATTCGCCTTAAAATCGCCGCAATCAGAAACGTGCAACATGATGCTATAACCCGTAGACGGTTTAACGTAGACCTTCTGCGGGAGAGCGTTAAAAAGCGGGAATTCGCTGGAAACTTTTTAGAATTATTAAACCAGCAAACCGTTTCTGACGACACAAATATTGAGGAATTGTGGAGTACGACAAAGGGCGCGATATTGACGGCTGCGGAAACAAGCATCGGTTATGTCCAAAGAAACCAGCAACACTGGATCTCGGACACAACCTGGCAAAAAATAGAACGCAGAAGGGCCCTCAAAAATAGCGTAAACTCCACAAACGACCCGGAAAGACGTCA
This sequence comes from Thereva unica, assembly GCA_949987705.1. Lineage (NCBI taxonomy): Eukaryota > Metazoa > Arthropoda > Insecta > Diptera > Therevidae > Thereva > Thereva unica. Next base: position 17,324 of record CATLJY010000575.1, read on the forward strand.
CCAATTAGAACGGGAATACTCCCAATTACACCGGGAGGTTAAGAGAAGTGTCCGGCGTGATAAAAGGCAGCAGATAAACGAGCTCGCAGAAAAAGCGGAAAACGCGGCAAACACAGGCAATATTAAGGTGCTGTACCAAATCACTAAACAGCTCTCGGGAAAGCACTCTACTAAAAAGCATGCCGTTAAGAGTGCGGATGGAAGGCTGCTGTGCAGCGACGAAGAGCAACTCCAAAGATGGAGAGATTACTTCTTCGCCGCCCTGAATGGTACACTTACACAGGAACCTCAGGAAAATAGCAACAATGCACAGCCAATAAGAATCACCACCCGGGCCCCATCCAAGACGGAAATAGTAACCGCAATTCATGCGATGGCCAATGGTAAAGCAGCTGGGAAAGATGGCATCCCGCCAGAATTGTTGAAAGCCGACTCAAGCCTCATAGCAGATGCGCTTCAGCCAATCCTAGAAATAGCATGGAACACCTGTACCTTTCCGGAGGATTGGACGGAAGGTATCATAGTCAAAATACCAAAAAAGGGGGACCTAACAATATGCGACAACTGGAGAGGCATCTGTTTACTATCTACAGTGGGCAAAATTTTGTCCCATATATTACTATCTAGGATAAGTGAGGCAGTTGACCGAACGCTTAGGAGGCAGCAGGCCGGATTCAGGAAGGGCCGCTCCTGTATTGATCATATTAACACCTTGAGAATAATAGTGGAGCAGTCTACTGAATTCCGATCCCCCCTTTACCTTGCTTTCGTAGATTATGAGAAAGCGTTCGACTCGGTCAATAGGAGCTTTATATGGCAGGCACTACGGCGACGTGGATTGCCTGATAAAATAATAGAATTGATAAAAGCCCTATATAACAATTCCAAATGCAGAGTTCTCCATAAAGGAAAATTATCCGACAGCTTTGAGGTGAGCTCAGGAGTACGACAAGGATGCCTACTTTCGCCTTTACTATTTCTTATAGTAATAAATGACATCCTTGTCGGCGCTCTAGATAATCGAACAGGCGGCATACAATGGGGTTTGGTAGACCGCCTTAAGGACCTCGACTACGCCGATGATATCTGTTTGCTGGCCCACAGACACCAGGACCTCAAAAACATGTTGAACAATTTGGCAACAGAAAGTAGTCCAGCAGGCTTAAGGCTAAATCCGACTAAAACTAAAGAAATGCGGATAAATGCAAACACCATTGAACGGACAGCGCTGAATAACCGTGACGTGGAACTGGTAAATAAATTCTGCTACCTCGGTAGTGTTATTACCGAAAATGGTGGGGCAGAAGAAGACGTAAGTTCCAGAATAAACAAAGCACGAGGCGCATATGCATGCCTGTTCCGCATATGGAGATCAACGGAGATCTCAACTAACACCAAATTGCGGCTGTTCAACTCCAACGTGAAGGCTGTTCTTTTGTACGGTTGCGAAACATGGAAAGTCACCCAATTCATCACAGGGCGCCTACAAGTCTTCATCAACAGATGCCTTCGTCGTATCCTAAAAATCCGCTGGCAAGATAGAATTTCAAACGAAGAACTATGGCGCCGTGCCGGCCAAGAAAGGATAGACGACCAAATCAGGCGAAGGAAATGGAATTGGGTTGGCCACACCTTGCGACGCGAAAACGAAAACCTAGCCAAACAGGCCCTTGACTGGAATCCGCAAGGTTCCCGTCGAGTAGGAAGACCTAGAACAACGTGGAGGAGAACCCTACTAGAAGAAGCCGCAACTACTGGGAGATCCTGGTCGGAGCTGAGAGCTGTCGCGCAAAACAGAGTCCGCTGGAGGGCAACTGTTTCCGCCCTATGTCCCATGAGGGATTAAAGGAGTTTAAAGAAGAAGAAGAAGTATCTCTCATTACATTATTATCTTTTTTTTATGAGAGGTGTCACCAATCCCAATAATTTGTAATAATTTCTCTCATCCATTCTGAGGAAATTTTTAAAATCCTTTATGGATGCCTCCTGTAATTCTTGTAATAAATTTACATGAGAGTATTTTTCCCGCTTTAACAGCCATTCTTTTGTCCAAACATTTCTTCTTTTTCTAGGTTTTTTTCTTCGCTACAAATATCTATTGCCACCGTTGATAATACTATTTTCGGCTTTTGGTTACTATCCGTATCCATGTTAACTCTTTCGCGACCGCACAGAAAATGAAGCTGTACAACCAAAAAGCACAGTTGTGGGATATCACATTTTTGGCTGTATAGCATGGATGTACATCCGATTTGACCGTGTATGGGGGGCTTAAGGTTGTAGACTTTTATTTTTTCCGACCTACAGCCCGCCAATGGTAAAACCAGGGGGCGGGCCGACCGAGAACTTCGGGGTGTCCAATTTTGATACCGAAGCGGCATCGACTCCCGAAGTTCCGGGCTTTGGTTCTTCTACTTGTCGCGTTTCCATATGAACGTCTTGTCTTTGACCCTCAGTCCTTGACATTATTTTTGCGAGAAAACAGAAAATACAAAAGAAAGCGAAAACTTTATGTATCTAGACCCTGCAAACAATTTCTCGGCTGCTCGTTTTCTCGAGCTATTTTCGAAAGACAACTTGTCGAGAATTATTCGAGAAACAATCGTTAAAACGATCCCTAAAGCTTTCACGCTCTTCTCATGGTTTTGTTTGCTTCTCCCTTCCAGAATTTGCTGTTTTGCTATCGGGTGAGGAGTATATGAGTGTGTGTGCGTGAAGATGACTTGCCGGCGCAGGCGCGGTGGAAGTTTAGCTGGGCGTCCTTTTCAGTAGCTCAATCCTGGTTAAGACGTGCGCATGCGTTTTTTGAAAGTGAAAATTAGAGAATCATTTTTATGAATATGTTTCGTTTTCTCGAATCGATGTGGAATGTATCTCGAATCATTTTTATGAATATGTTTCGTTTTTTCGAATCGATATCGAATGAATCTCGAATGATTTATTTGAATACATGTTTCGTTTTTTCGAATCGATATCGAATGAATCTCGAATATGTTTCGTTTTTTCGAATCGATATCGAATGAATCTCGAATGATTTATTTGAACACATGTTTCGTTTTTTCGAATCGATATCGAATGAATCTCGAATATGTTTCGTTTTTTCGAATCGATATCGAATAAATCTCGAATGATTTTTGTTTCGTTTTTTCGAATCGATATCGAATAAATCTCGAATGATTTTTGTTTCGTACTTACCGCAATATTTATTTATCCGTTGTTAATTATCTTAACTTCATTATTTTATCTAATCACTTTATTTATTTATAGTGAAGTTAAGGTAATTAATAACGGATAAATAAATATTGCGGTAAGTACGAAACAAAAATCATTCGAGATTTATTCGATATCGATTCGAAAAAACGAAACAAAAATCATTCGAGATTTATTCGATATCGATTCGAAAAAACGAAACATATTCGAGATTCATTCGATATCGATTCGAAAAAACGAAACATGTGTTCAAATAAATCATTCGAGATTCATTCGATATCGATTCGAAAAAACGAAACATATTCGAGATTCATTCGATATCGATTCGAAAAAACGAACCATATTCATAAAAATGATTCGAGATACATTCGACATCGATTCGAGAAAACGAAACACACATACATGCGCACCCTTCGAGATTCCATCTCAAAAGCGATTCATTCTAGCGTTCCTTTTTTATCATTTTCGATAATGCTTTCGAATCGTTCTCGATTTCGTTATCGAAGAAAGCTTTCGCTTTTTATGAATCGCTCTCGCATCCATATCGATTCGGAATGTTTGCAGGGGAATATTAACTATGTGTACCTATATATTTGTATAAATATTGTATGTATGTATGAGTGAAAATTTCAATATCTAAATATTAACCAAGTTAATTATCGCAAATTGTGTAAAGCGAAAGTTTTGCATTTTTAACTTCCCAATATAGGAAGTTATTATAATCGGTTCGAAAATCGAAATGGAAATTTTCGACATATTTTAATCTTTCAAGGTCCCAGGAGCATTTTAAGCAAACAATTGGGAGGAAGTATGTGTGTGTGTGCGTACAATGTGGTCAATCGAACCAAAATATATCGACTTCGTTGAGGTGTCGTTCGAAGCGTATTAACCGAAATATGATCTGAAAAGATTTTCATAAAATTCGGTCGAGCCGTTTTTTTGTTTAAGCGGCATAAGTGATTTTTTACCTGCACGATATCGCCCGAACCACGAAAGATATTACTTACTTGAGGTGGCCGCTCGAAGCGTATTAGTGACAATATAATCTGATAAGATTTTTATAATATTCGGTGGAGCGGTTTTTTGGTTTAAATGACATAAGTGATTTTTGATGGAATGAGACCCGGTCTAAACGAAGTGATCTTTTTCGAGCTCTGCACAGCGATAGCCTTCGACCAAAACATCACTTGTCAAAATCCAACAACCTTTCAAAATCATGCAAAAATTTCGTTAGCCTTTACAAACAGCACGAATTTTTCAAACCTTGGATTAGCAGTTTTTGACGAGGAATTGTTTTCTACAAGTGATACAGTTTCAGCAAATTGCAGTTGATCCCGGGATTTCCAGTAGTTACCGCAAAATTTGTTCTTTTTGGTCAAGTCTGACAAGTACTTAACAGTTACAGTTTTGCTAATATCTCCGGAAAGCTTTGCATGAAGTCATTCGCTTCTCAGTTTGTCAATGGCGCTTCAGCACGCTCGATACGAATTGGAACACCCGCTTTAGTGCAGCGAACGAAATGCGGAGGGCATGTTTGTTTGCTAACGTTCAGGAAAAACAAATTCTCTAGAAAAATCTTGTGGATTTACTACTATTATAGTTATTTGAACTAGCTTCTCTCGGGATTGCTTTGTCATCAGTTCTGATACTAGCCAATTTTCCACTAGTGCTAAACGTATAACTATTTTGTAAGAAGTCAGTTTATTCCATCTTCGTTCATCATACTGGGAAGTTAATCGTGTGGACCGAACGGGTCGAACCCACATCCCAACTAGTTTTGATTTCCTGTCGACTGCTCACTCTGAGTAAAAGCTTCTTGTACAGCTGTTGTTGTTCTTCCAATAATGTCAATGTCGTCTGCATAAGCCAGTAATTTGGTGAACTTGTGAAGGATTGTGCCATTTGATGTCACGCCTGAATCTCGGAGCACTTTCTCCAACGCCAGGTTAAAAAGGAGGAAAGCCAGATCGTTCCCTTGTCGGAGTCCATTATAGATTTTTCTGGATAGTGCTCCGGATACCTTTACTTGGCTTGTCATATTTGTCATGGTCAACCTACATAGTCTTGTCAGCTTGTTGGGGATGCCGAATTCTTTTATGGCTTTGTACAGGTCTATTCTGGCTTTGCTATTATAGGCGGCTTTAAAGTGTTGAAGAGGTGTTGAATTGAGTTTTGAAACTGCAGACATTTTTCAAGAGCCTGCCTCAAGACGAAAATCTGATCAGTTACTTCAACACGAGAACTCCTGCAATACGAATCCATCCGAGATTTGTGAAATGTTCGCATCGTTCTTCCTCAAATCTTTCTCGTCCCCTGTCTTTCAACCAGACGTAAATAATTTGCGGCATATCAATGCATCTCAAGTGGCTCATAACTTATGTCTCTCTATTACCAGAGAGGCTATCTTAAAACCTATTTACGAACTCCCACAGGATTTTTCGTCCGCTCCTGACGGCATTCCCCGCTGTTCTAAAATCCTATGCAGGGGCCCTTTGTGCCCCCTGATGTACTTATTCCAAAAATCCATTAATACAGGGTGCTTCCCAACTTTATGGAAGAGCTCTTTTATTATCCCTGTTCATAAAAAGGAATCCAAGAACGAGATATCGAATTATCGACGAGATTGCAAAGTTATCGTGTATATCAAAACTCCTTGAATCTATTATTTACTCTGAGATTGCTCCTATCTGTAAGAGACTTTTCTTAGCAAATCAACGTGGTTTTATTTCAGCTCGTTCCACTGCCACTAATCTACTTGATTTCTCTTCTTACGCTGTTTGGGGCTTCGTCACTGGTTGCCAAACCGATTGTGTTTACAATGACTTCAGTAAGGCCTTTGATAAGCTTTTTCAACCGATTATAGCTCTCAAGCTAAACAAAATTGGGCTTTCCTCATGACCTTGTGGTATGGTTCCAATCATACTTAGCCGACAGAACCTTTCAAGTTCTATTTCATGGAGTCAAATCCAGAAAGATTGAAGCGTCCTCTGGCGTATCGCGAGGTAGTCATCTAGGTCCTCTACTTTTTATCTTATCATTCGATAACATTGTCACCTTGCTGAAGCACTGTAATAACTTATTTACACTGAAGACATCAAACTGTACAGGCTCATTAAGAGTACCGAGGATTGCAAACTTTTGCAAATTGACCTTAACATCTTCTATTCTTGGTGTTCTAATAAGAACCTGGTTCTTAATAGTAGCAAGTGCGAGGTCATGACGTTTTGTAGAAAACGCGGTCCAATAATTTATGACTATAGTTTTCTTCCTAACATAATCTCTCGCGTAAACTCTGTAACTAATCTTGGGGTTAGGTTTGATTGTAAGCTTAATTTTTCCACTGACATCAATTATAATCTCTTCCAAGGGCAGTTTACTCCTGGGATTTATAAAAAGATGGTCTAAGGAATTCAACAATCCACTCATCACTAAGCACTTGTACATTTCTTTAGTGAGGCCTTTACTCGACTACGCCTCCCAGGTGTGGTCTCCTGGTCACTACTCCTCCCAATTTGGAAGGGTCGAATCGGTTCAAAGGAAATTTGTCCGATTTACACTCAGCCGCCTCCCTTGGGATAACCCTCTTATTCTTCCGTCCTGCGATAACAGGCTTCAATTAATTAACTTAAGCTCTCTCCGTAAGCGTCGCGAGGTTACTGACGTTATTTTCGTCCATCGGCTACTAAATGGTAGGGTCGACTTAGGTTTCTTACGTAGCTGTGCGTCGTTTAGAGCGAATGATTATAACCTGAGGGGTGAACCTCTGTTACACATTAATTCTTCTAATACGAATTACGGCATGTATAAACCTGTTAATCGCATACTTATTAATGTCAATAAAAATATCAGTGTTTTTAGCATGCCAGCAGGTGAAGTTGCTATTAAAAAATCCCTTTTTGATGTGGCGTAAGTCCTTCTTTTCTTGTGCATGCTTCTCTAATATTTATTTCTGTATGTGTATACGCTTTTATGTTTGCATGCTTCATCTGAACCACAAAGGAGTGGTAAAAGTTTCTCAGCCCAGCTGAGAAGTGCGTCTTCTGTTTTAGAAGGTAAACTCTATTATTATATGCCTGGGCTGAAACCACACTGGTAATGGCATATGATATTTCTGGCGATTGGGGACATCCTGTTTTGTAGGATAGTGGAGAATATCTTACACGTGATACTGAACATTGTTATACCGTGATAGTTAGTGCACGCTGTTATACCGCCTTTTTTATGTACCGGTCAAAGGATGCCTTTTCTCCAGTTTTATGGCATCACTTCCTTCTCCCATACTTGCATAATAATTCACTTGGGGTAATATAGGGCTTCCATATTAAACCAGCTCCGCTGGGATGAAGTCTGCACCAGCGGCCTTGTTGTTTTTGAGCCGGGTTATGGCTTTGCTAAGTTTTTCTAAGTATGGTGGCAGCAGCACAGCGTTATCATCAGATTGGTGGAGCCTCCGAATCCTCAGTTAGCTCGAAATTTAGCAATTCATGAAAGTGATCTTCCCATTGCTCCAAGATGCCTTTTGGGTCGGTGATCAGACTCCCTTCTTTGTCCTTGCAGTATGTGCAAAGTGATGTGAATTGCGTCATACTGCTGCCTCTTCGGTAGAACTCCCGCGCTTGGTGGGGTCGTCGCTCTCTGTACTGTTCATAGACGAGATTTTTTCCCAGACTTCCTTTGAGCCCTTTATATTTCTCTTCGCGTGCCCGTGTTCTTGGAGACTGCTGAATTTCTCGATACGCAGCATTCTTACTTTCAGTTGACAGCTTGCATTCAGTATCGAACCAGTCGTTCCGATCTCTTTTGCCTAAGATGGAATCTCAGGGAGGTACTCTTGTTCCTGCTCAAAAAATTTACATGTTCATCCGACTTACACACGCAACTTTAGGTGAAAATGTAATAGAAAAGTACGAAATAGAACCAAATTTGATACTAAATTGACATTAGTTATTTTCAATTGTTTCTTGAGTTTTCTAAATGAGTTTCCCAATTATAAACCGATCTTACAAAAAATTTCACCATTGTTAAAAAAATTAGATCGTTTATTTACTCAAAAAGTAATGAACTGATCTTGTTGGAATTTTTTGTAGGTTGCTGAGACTACATAAACACCATCTGTGATAATTGTCAGCCCTCTATATGCAATTCTTTTCGAGTAAACAAATAGTCACGTGATTTGCAAACTTTGGAAGCTATTTGCAAGATAACACTTGCACCTAGGGACTTCTAACAGAGCTTATTTTTTAGAGAATTGCATAACGTAGAGCTTTCCCATAGAGCATATGTTATACTAAAACTTAGCAGGAACGGAGATATTGAAAGAAATATAAAAAATGTGCCTATTTTATTCACAATAATTTAATTAAAAATTTGTGAGTAAATTTAGGGTGTTATACTACACCCTAAAATGAATCGATTCCAATAATAATCCCGCCTATGGGCCAAACAAAAATGCACTTTTTAGCATTTTTTTTCCTTTTCGCCGACTAGCCTATAAACAAAAAATATTTCAACTAATTTTCTGTAAGATGCGCTGTTACGGAGACATAGTGGAAAACCATTTGCACACCTTTTCCAAAATGGTGGCTAGAAGGGCACACCAACCCCCCTGCAAAACCCAAAAAAAAAACCTTTTCCTGCATTTTTGCAATATTAAAGTACCATTTCCATAGACTATCAGCCGGGCCGAATGTAGCAATTGTTGCTGGCCCCCAGTGGACTGCAAGTATCTTCTCGAATTCAATGCCTACAGAAAGAAGTACTATCTAGATTTCAGCAACATCTCTCCATCCGTCTTTGGTGACAGATTTAAGACTAATCGCTGATCATCCCTTAACATGAGCGTGACATAAACCAGAGACTTGAGATGGAATGACAACACATTCAAAACCGCCAAATAAGCATTCCAGTACCTACCTGGGACTTGTGGTATACAAAGGGTGATTTATAAACTTATAACAGTCACTTAAAAAAATGCCTCATGAGACTCTTGCTGATTATAATCGTAGTAATATGTTTAGTACAGCTAAACCTCATGCAAAACTTGTTTATGTTATTTTTACTTTACTTTATTTAAAGACTTCCTTAAACTTAACTAAGAAGTTTTTCTTGCTACCCTGGGTTCATCTGATTATTGCCCAATTTTGTAAAATTCAACGAAGAAATAAGTCTATAGCGTCAGTTCTACTCAAGAGAAATGTTAGTCGCATAACTAACAACTACAATAACTCATTAAAGGTCGATTCGCACTATTCGGAACGTCGACGTTACGTCACGGAACGGCAACGACACGTGAATTTTGCTTTCGATTCGCACTTAAAAGTCACATCAACGTTAAGTGAATTTTGCCGTTCAGTCCAAGAAAAATTAGATAGAGCACTATCTTATTCCATATTGATAATTTAAATTGTTATTAGGAATGCCAAAATTTAATAATAAAAGTTGGCAATGACCGCATTAATTTTGGATAGGGAGGAAGAAAATTTGCGAGATATCATACACCTTCTTATATCGCGGAACCTTTTTAATCAATTTTTCGCCATCCATGATAAATTAGTTTTAAATAAAAAAAAATAATTAAAAACCGACTTAAAAAAAAACCGCACAAAATGCACAAAAAAGGATGAAATAATTGTTTGTGATTCTTAACAACATCAATCCAATCAGAATGGATCTAGAAAGAAGAATCACTTTTGAAGACGGTGCTAACACCTGCGGGTGATGTATTAAGGGCATAAGCCTAACAAAGAAAATGAAAACAATTCCCGAAGCAGAGTTAGTGCAATTAAAGTCAAGTACTACCTGGCACCGTCTTCAAAAGTGATTCTTCTTTCTAGATCCATTCTGATTGGATTGATGTTGTTAAGAATCACAAACAATTATTTCATCCTTTTTTGTGCATTTTGTGCGGTTTTTTGTTTTGAAGTCGGCTTTTAAAATTTTTTTTTATTTCGTGCTTTTTAGTCCATTCATTTTTTAATATTGCTTGTCATTGCAGGGATCATACGTTTTTACGCCCCTCAAAAGCGTTCTAGGAGCATTATAAAAAACCTTTTTAAAAAAGTAAAAAAAAAATTTTTTTTGCCCTTTTTTCAAGCCCGAGAACTGGTTCCTCAAAGCAGTCCCCCAACTGAATTCTAACCACTTCCAAAAGCTGCTTGTCCTTCGCATCGAAAGAGAACTGGGCTATTGGTTATGCTAATGTCACATCTTATTGCCACGAGGATAATTTCCGGTTTTTTTGTTCTATAAAATTTATGAAAACTCCAGTAAAAGGAGAGTGCTCCAAATAAACTCTCCTGTGCATCGCTCCCAATTTTCCGCACTCGTTGGTTAAAGTACTTACCCTGTATCGTATCAATTCCGCGACATTAAAAAAATTTGTTCGCTACCAACTAAAGGTTCAAGGCTTGCAAATTTTAATACTATTTTATGCTTAATTTCTTTTCAGAAAGGCGGTAAAGTAGCTTTTTAATTCAAAGGATAATACTCGTACAGTTTCACTCTTTCTCATCGAAGAGTGTTTTTAGGTCACCGTTGTGCTGCTTGGAGATCAACCATAAAAGCTTCCACGGAAACATGAAACTCTCTACTTTTTCCACCTCCGCATGCCTCTCTTTTCAAAAAAGCTGTTTCTTCTGTTCCGCGTATATTTAGGCCCATTTCTGCAGTAGTTAATCTGCTAGCAAAAGTACACGTATGCGTGAGCGACAAGAAAAACTTAAAAATTTTGTTATATTTTGTCAAATAGTAAAATGTCGGCCGCATTTTGGGTTTTGAATGACGCCAGATAGCGAAGTGTATTCTACTTGTCACACCTTTTCATTTCATACCCATGTCTTGGGTCGGGAAGCGCAATTGCAAAATTTGATTGCAGATTGTATTGTCATGCGAACTATACGTATGTGCAAAATTTGCAGTTGATCGGTTATACGGAACTGGGTCAAAATCAAGTTGCAAGATTTGTTTACACTACACACACTTACAGATCAAGATAATATAAGGCATATAAAAAGTTAAGTTGCCATTGATATCAGGGAACTTAAATGTAAACAATAAAATTCTTTGATTCTTCATCCAGGTCATGGGATATTTCTTTATTCGATATAAACAATAGTTTTTTGAGCTGCAAATTTCACCATAATTTCGTTCTCATCGGCTTTTGTTCTGGAAGCAAATTTACAGACGTATTCACGTCGAAAACTTGTTTAATATGAAACAAAATTCCCCGAAGGAAATTAAAAAATAATTATTTTGTCGATATATAGAAAAAAAAAGCACCGCGAGCCCAAGGATCGAACTCTCACCCCACAGATCCCGCAGACAAGAATACTTGTCTCTAGCCCTTTGCGCTATGTCAAGTACTATCAGCCGCTGACCAATATGTTAATAAATCATTTCAGAAAGACGAAAAAGAGAAAAAGAAAACAACCGGCCTGAACCGACCAGGGATCGAACCTGCAAACGCCACACTACGCTGAATCGAGGATCCGACGCTCTACCCACTCCCCCATCGACCTGCTGCCAGATTTAGAACAAGAAAGTAATTTATTCGGTGCCTATGAAATGTTTAGGTTGAACCAATTTTAACAGTTTTTTATGCCTAACTTCGAACTCCGTTATCAGAATTTAGAAAAATTTTAACGGGACCACCGTGGGAAGCTCCCCCTTCAAATGAAAAAAAGCAAAAAAGTTATTTGGTTACAAAGTTATGCGTGAACAGGACCACAAAATACCTACACGTCAAATTGAGTATCCTCCTCTTTTTTTGAAGTCGGTTAAAAAAGGCTAAATACTTGAAAAAATCGAAATGCTTCCGTTACTATATTCACATTCAACAGAACAGATCAGTCAAATCAAAATTATAGTTTCAAACTAATCTTGACGTGCCGTTACGTTGACGGTCCATGACGTTGCTAAATATATGTGAACGCGTAGTGTAAAACTCATTAAAGAATATTTTGACGTGCCGTGACATGACGCTGACGTTCCGTATAGTGCGAATCGACCTTAAGTTGTCAAGTAGCCATGTTGGTCATTAAATCCCACGGGGATTATCAAAGACTTCCCTGGATTGTATATTTTCTCTGAAACACCTCAGCAGGAACATACATACATACATACATACCAATGTAACATGGTAATGAAATTGGCAAACTCATCACTTGTCAGTCCGGCACCTTTCTGCAGCTTAGCTAGCTGCCACGTAAGAACGGTCATCAAGAATTGGGTCGACCAGCTGCTTAGAGGTGGTAGCCAAAAATAATAAGAGATCTCCTGACGGGCCACTGTTCACTCAATTATCATCTCAGCAGAGTAGGGCGGTAGTTGATTACAGCTGTCGGTTCTCTTTAGTCAGCATCTGGAGCGCGTTCAAAAACCTTACTATGGTTAACCATGGTTAACTATGGTAAACTTTTGTCGTTCAAAAACTCCGTGGTTAACTACAACATAACCACGAGCATAACTTTTTGGCGTTCAAAAACTCCCGTGGTTAACCATGGTGTAGTTAAATTTTAACCATGCTCGGGAGCATGGTTAGCGATAGTTAAGAAGAAGAAGAATAAAAACAATTCTTTGACATTTATTTTAATGTTAATAATGAACAAATCAAAGTGGGATTTGTGCGATTATTTTAAATAAATAATTATTGGAAATAATTGAGGCAAATAGCCGACACTATTTTATGGAAAAAAATTTTAATTTTTCTTTACCACGTAGTTAACCACAGTGCGTTCAAAAACCTCCATGGTTAAACATAAACTTTCGTGGTTAAGTGAAGTGATGTAGCATAACCACAGCTTACCTCGTGGTTTACTATAGTAAGGTTTTTGAACGCGCTCCAGCTGTTATTATCAAAAGAAAACTATTAATATTGATAAAATAATTTTATAAGTAACTAGCTGGGACCCGGTGCGCCTACGCTGCACCCATAAGTCAATAGTAAACAATAAAAACCATCCATTGACTTAATATTTTTCGAGATATGAATTTTACACAGATGAAATGCCTCAAAGAACATGGGTCTTGCGCCATGAATCGGTATATTGAGTCTACTACATTGCTTATTGTATTCTACTTATCATACCCTTTCATTTGATACCCATGTTGAGGGGATTGTGAAGAAAGTGGTAATCCGGCCTCTTTAGACAGCCGCCATGGATCTAAAGATATATTTTGTATACTACATTGCTTATTGTATTCTACTTATCATACCCTTTCATTTGATACCCATGTCGAGGTGGTTGTGAAGAAAGTGGTAATCCGGCCTCTTGAGACGGCCGCCATGGATCTAAAGATATATTTTGTATACTACATTGCTTATTGTATTCTACTTATCATACCCTTTCATTTGATACCCATGTCGAGGTGGTTGTGAAGAAAGTGGTACCCCGCCCTCTTGAGACGGCCGCCATGGATCGAAAGATATATTTTGTATACTACATTGCTTATTATATTCTACTTAACATACCCTTTCATTTGATACCCATGTTGAGGTGGTTGTGAAGAAAGTGGCACCCCGCCCTCTTGAGACGGGCGCCATGGATCTAAAGATATATTTTGTATACTACATTGCTTATTGTATTCTACTTATCACACCCTTTCATTTGATACCCATGTCGAGGTGGTTGTGAAGAAAGTGGTACCCCGCCCTCTTGAGACGGCCGCCATAGATCGAAAGATATATTTTGTATACTACATTGCTTATTATATTCTACTTAACATACCCTTTCATTTGATACCCATGTTGAGGTGGTTGTAAAGAAAGTGGTAATCCGGCCTCTTGAGACGGCCGCCATGGATCTAAAGATATATTTTGTATACTACATTGCTTATTGTATTCTACTTATCATACCCTTTCATTTGATACCCATGTTGAGGGGATTGTGAAGAAAGTGGTAATCCGGCCTCTTTAGACGGCCGCCATGGATCTAAAGATATATTTTGTATACTACATTGCTTATTGTATTCTACTTATCATACCCTTTCATTTGATACCCATGTCGAGGTGGTTGTGAAGAAAGTGGTAATTCGGCCTCTTGAGACGGCCGCCATGGATCTAAAGATATATTTTGTATACTACATTGCTTATTGTATTCTACTTATCATACCCTTTCATTTGATACCCATGTCGAGGTGGTTGTGAAGAAAGTGGTACCCCGCCCTCTTGAGACGGGCGCCATGGATCTAAAGATATATTTTGTATACTACATTGCTTATTGTATTCTACTTATCATACCCTTTCATTTGATACCCATGTCGAGGTGGTTGTGAAGAAAATCCCAGCGGGAAATTGATCAATCGCTGTCAAAAGAGGCAAGAAAGCAGCGCTTCCTATTCATATGTTATGGAAGCTCTTTGGAAGCACCCACTCTATACTCTCATTTTTTGCTTTGTTTTCCTCCAGTTCTTTTTTATTCCCCACAGTTGGTAAATTTGTGCTTTTATAATAATCGTGTCTGTTATGAAATACTATTTTTGGTGAAAACAAAAGCTCCAGGAGCTTCTCAAAAGCTTCCATTTCCCTGCTTCGATTGCGCTTCTTCAACAATAAAATATAAGCGCTTCGCTCTGATGACATGCCTGTGTTAAAAGGAAGGGAATTGGGATATGAATAAGAAGCGCGTTGGCATTCTATTTCAGCGCTTCAGAATCTATTCCAGAGCGCTTCAATTCCCCGCTGGGATGGTACACCGCCCTCTTGAGACGGCCGCTGTGGATCATTTTAGTTTCAATAGCGTCATGGCCTACCTATTGTTTGACAGCTGCGTAAATTTGAAATTTTCATTAAATGTAATGATTCCATTTAATGACAATTTTACATTTGTCAAACAATAGGTAGGCCATGAAGCTATTGAAACTAAAATGAAGTGAAAATTCCTAAAATTACCATTTTTTTGTTTTTTCAGGCAATTTTTTAAATTTTTCTCTCCGTAAGAACCATCCTCGTAGTTCAACGAATATTCGAAAAAAAAAATTAGTCCAATAGGTCCAGCCGTTCTCGAGTTTTGCGCTTAGCAACACATTTAGCGATTCATTTTTATATTATAGATTACCTAACATTATTTGTTTATCAACTAAATTCTCTTCTATCAATAAACATGATATTGCTATAAATAAGATTATTAAATTAATGCATTGATATTCCAACGTATCAGTAAACTACAAATTATAAGAAAATATAAAGAAACTTAAAATGTTTTAGCTTTAATCGTTACCGAGTGCACCTTCATTTTGCAGAGTGGAAAATAGTGTTTTATGTAATCGCTTTTATTCAAAGATATTTTCGTACCATCGTCTTTTTAAATTCCAAACAATTTTTTGGTCCTTCCAGCTGGAAAATGGATTCTATATGTATCTTCCCACAGCGAGTCATAGGAAGCATTTGAAGGGATTTTATAAACTCTGCACTTTTATCAAATCCCTCCCATCGTATAGCTGCATCTACACTTTCTATGTGAATGGACCGTTTTAAAGCTAATCAGCGCTGGCTTCTTGCATTACAAGTATCGTCATCAGTGAGTTTATTAGAAGCACATCTAGTGCACATTTAGCTAAATTAAGTGACTGTGAATCTTATATTTGTTTCAACTCGAGGTGAAATAAAAATTAAAGCTTGCCTGAATGTAAAAGAAGCATAAACTTGAAGTTAACAAAAACAAAATTTATAATTATTCCTCCACTTGTAGATTGGTTGAGGTTTGTTAAGCAATGTACACAATTTGTTCGCAAAGATAAACCTGCAGAAACTATTTGAATTTAGTAAGTGCAATAATTAATACAAAAACTGTTCTGTTCTAGCTAATATTAGCCATTGCAGTAGTAGACAAGGGGATTGGCTGGCCGCAATGCTCCTCAACCTCGTCCTGGAAAGAGTGATAAGGAAAACGTCAGAGAAATAAACTAGCTGGAACATGGTGCCCCTAGCTTCACCCAATATAACGCAATGTAATAATTTGTAAAAAGTATTTGGACAACGAAGATTTCACATCCACGTAAGCGCCAAGTGAGCCAGGTTATATTTATTGTAATTGAATACTCTCATCTTAAAATGGGACGTCGGTTTAAGGACATTAACTAATAACAAACGTAAACTAGTTGGGATATGAGTTTGATCCCTTCGGCCCGTGCTGTTATTTATAAATCCTACATTCGGCCTCTTCTCGAATATAACTCCCTCGTTTGGGGCGGCGCACACTGGCGCAGAAAGCACTTTTTTGGTTCAAAAGTTTCTAGAAACCACAATATTTAACCAATTTAGATAATTTTTTTTTATTTTGAAGGTAAGATGATTTGTAAGATATCTGTGGAAGCCGAATTTTGATTTTCCCATCCAAATATGTTGCACCTAACCTCAAATGTCAAAAATAATTAATTTGTGCTAGATAACACTTTACTATCAATAATAAGCTTTGATCTATGCGATTAAATGAGGCAGAAATGACAGCCTAATGTATTTCGAGGTTACTTCTGCTGGATACAACATTATAATTGATAAATTCAAAATGACGGATTCAATATGGCCGACCAAATTTGAAAAATGCCCAAATCTCTAGAAAAAACTCTACTCGGGGGTTTTCGGGGTCGCTGATTACGAATTCATCGTCCAAATTTGCAAATTCAAAATGGCGGATTCAATATGGCCGCCTAAAATTTTAAAAATGCCCAAATGTCTAGGAAATCCTCTACTCGGGGGTTTTTGGGGTCGCTGATTACGAATTCATCATCCACATTTGCAAATTCAAAATAGCAAATCTAATATGGCAGACTAGAAGGGTAATATGGATAGGCTTGTAGCAGTTATAAGTAATTATATTCGTGCGTGGTACTAAAAAATTAATAGAAACTGTAATTTTCATACGTTGTTATTTATGTACAGAAGATCTATTACAGACTTATTTCTAATATATTTGTTTATTACTGTTTGCGTTACATAGAAACAGAGAAGTTGCAACTTATAAAGAATAGTTTCAAAGCAAGTTATAATTTGCAATAATTGAATAAAGTTAAGATCTAAACAAACGTATTAATTACTGTCAGATGTCAACAGAATCCTACTTCCCTTCTTTTTTTAATCTGTACTCTTCCACATCTGTAGTCTGTACTCTTCCACATTTTCTTGTATTGAATTTTCTGAAGAATTTTACATCCTTATTTCGAGCCTCTTGTGCTTCTTCCGTCAAGTGTCCAATTGGAACAAGTTTATGATGCTGTATTATTTGAGCTCCATGGAAAAGAATTTTGTGGTACTATATGCCTGCTTCTGTTAGAACTCCTAATTAATTGTTTTTTTCCTATTGACAAACGCCTACTATCAATAAAACTAAGTCGTACTGAACAGTACTTTTTAGTACTCTTATTTTTTTACACAACAGTTCGCCCATCCTGACTTAAAATCGCCTCGATTTTCTCCTGTCTAACAATGATTTACATTTTTCAGATAATATATAATATAATCTCTACTTAATAACAGAACAATTTTTTTTTAACTGTTCAATTCTTTCACAGCGAGAAATTTCTCCTTGGTTATCCGTTGAATTTGTCTGCTCAAGGTCCAATCACCGAATCACCGTTAGGGTATTTAACGCCTTTTTTATTTCAGATAGACAACATTAATGCCGTGTTCACAATGTTAAAGTGCTAATTTTGCTATGTGCACAGTGTTGAAGGGAATTTTCGGACACAATTTAAAAAATGTCAATATCAGCTGTTACATTAAAAAAATATTCATTAAAGAAATTGCTAACAGAATTCTCGATCTTTACTAAAATTTGATTTGACCGGACTTTACTTAATTTTAAAATCAAATTTTCTTAATTTTTAAGTAAAGTCGATAAAATTTGGCGAGATTTCGGTTAACTGAATTTTAGTTCAGACTATTTCTTTCGGAAAAAATATGTAATTGCTGCCATCTAATGAACCCGAATGAGAATAAACGGAAAATTCGATTTTAATTAATTCAATTTTCCCAAATTATGCACTCGCAAAGCTCTCAAATGACTTTTGTCGCAATAATTTTTTTATTTTTAAAATATTTTATGTTTTTCAATAGAAAATAAGTAACATAAATAACCTACTTTGGTACTATAATTCTTCTTGTTCATTAGTGTGAGAACCAGATGTCACTTGCTTATTCCGAATTTTCGAAATTTGAGTGTTGAAGTTGAAGTAGAGCCAACTTTAACTGATGTTCTCAAATTTTGACTTGAGATGGAAATAGAGAATTAGGCTGTGGAATGAGCGGGACGAAACATAAAACTAGTTGGGATGTGGGCTCGACCCTTTCGGTCCACACGATCAACTTGCCAGTATGATGGATGTTGAATATTATGATTGGATATTTTAATAATAAATGAACAATAGGCAATATAGAATATATGCATAATACCGAGAATTTGTCACAATTGTTTATCAATATTTTCGCTAAAATGTCAAACTTAATGTGCGCACTTACAAGATTAGGATGACGAAAATGTATATAAAATTGATGTATTAATGTTTTTCGGCACCTCAATGAAGTCGATATAGTTTTTAGTTTGCGCGGTATCGTGCAGGTACAAAAATCACTTAAGTCAGTTAAACCAAAAACCCGCTGGACCGAATATTATAAAAATATTTTCAGATTATATTGTCGCTAATACGCTTCGAACGGCACCTCAAGTAAGTCAACATCTTTTGTGGTTCGGGCCATATCGTGCAGGTACAAAAATCACTTACGCCGCTTAAACAAAAAAACGGCTCGACCGAATTTTATGAAAACCTTTTCAGATCATATTTTGGTTAATACTCTTCGAACGGGGCACGTCAACTAAGCCGATATCTTTTATAGTTCGCGCGATATCGCGCAGGTACAAAAATCACTTAAGTCATTTAAACCAAAAAACCGCTGAACCGAATATTATAAAAATCTTTTCAGATAATATTGTCGCTAATACGCTTCGAACGGCACCTCAAGTAAGTCAATATCTTTCGTGGTTCGGGCGATATCGTGCAGGTACAAAAATCACTTACGTCGCTCAAACAAAAAAACGGCTGGACCGAATTTCATGAAAATCTTTTCAGATCATATTTCGGTTAATACGCTTCGAACAACACCTCAATGAAGCCGATATCAGTTTTGGTTCGCGCAATATCGTGCAGGAAAAAGTGACCACATCCGTACGCACATGCACACACACACACATACTTCCTCCCAATTTTTTGCTTAAAATGCTCCTGGGACCTTGAAAGATGAAAATACGTTGAAAGTTTCGATTTCGATTTTCGGACCGATTACAATAACTTCCTATACTGGGAAGTTAATAAAACTAGTTGGGATGTGGGTTCGACCCTTTCGGTCCACACGATCAACTTCCCAGTATGATGGATGTTGAATATATGATTGGATATTTTAATAATAAATGAACAATAGGCAATATAGAATTTGTCACAATTGTTTATCAATATTTTCGTTAAAATGTCAAACTAAATGTGCGCACTTACAAGATTAGGATGACGAAAATGTATATAAAATTGATGTATTAATGTTTTTCGGCACCTCAATGAAGACGATATAGTTTTTAGTTCGCGCGGTATCGTGCAGGTACAAAAATCACTTAAGTCATTTAAACCAAAAACCGCTGGACCGAATATTATAAAAATCTTTTCAGATTATATTGTCACTAATACGCTTCGAACGGCACCTCAAGTAAGTCAATATCTTTCGTGGTTCGGGCGATATCGTGCAGGTACAAAAATCATTTACGCCGCTTAAACAAAAAAACGGCTGGACCGAATTTTATGAAAATCTTTTCAGATCATATTTTGGTTAATACTCTTCGAACGGCACGTCAACTAAGTCGATATCTTTTATAGTTCGCGCGATATCGTGCAGGTACAAAAATCACTTAAGTCATTTAAACCAAAAAACCGCTGGACCGAATATTATAAAAATCTTTTCAGATTATATTTTCGCTAATACGCTTCGAACGGCACCTCAAGTAAGTCAATATCTTTCGTGGTTCGGGCGATATCGTGCAGGTACAAAAATTACTTACGCCGCTTAAACAAAAAAACGGCTGGACCGAATTTTATGAAAATCTTTTCAGATCATATTTTGGTTAATACTCTTCGAACGGCACGTCAACTAAGTCGATATCTTTTATAGTTCGCGCGATATCGTGCAGGTACAAAAATCACTTAAGTCATTTAAACCAAAAAACCGCTGGACCGAATATTATAAAAATCTTTTCAGATTATATTTTCGCTAATACGCTTCGAACGGCACCTCAAGTAAGTCAATATCTTTCGTGGTTCGGGCGATATCATGCAGGTACAAAAATCACTTACGTCGCTTAAACAAAAAAACGGCTGGACCGAATTTCATAAAAATCTTTTCAGATCATATTTCGGTTAATACGCTTCGAATGACACCTCAACGAAGTCGATATCAGTTTTGGTTCGCGCGATATCGTGCAGGAAAAAATGACCACATCCGTACGCACATACACACACACACATACTTCCTCCCAATTTTTTGCTTAAAATGCTCCTGGGACCTTGAAAGATGAAAATACGTTGAAATTTTCGATTTCGATTTTCGGACCGATTACAATAACTTCCTATACTGGGAAGTTAAAAAAATTTCAATTTTGAATGTCGGTTTATGACACTAGTTCGTGCGCAACATGAACCAGTAAATTCAGTTGAAGAGCATAGCCTCTTTGCGTACATGGTGGATATGCGTTCAAATTTTTTGTAACCGCGCCATCTAATAATAATATTGGTTTGTTTTTTTCTGTCGCATTCGTTCGGCGTTGTGAATAATAACATTTTTGATATATATGTAGTTTTGATCAGCGGATTTTTTGTGTGTTTTTGTTGTACAAGTGAGAAATTTTCCGTTTATAAATTTTCGGTCGAACATCAAAAAGCAAGGATGAACTCGAGTTTTTTATTGCGAAAAAACGTTTATTTGATAGGTGATATAGTCTTAAACCTGACTTTCATCCTAATAACCTGCCGACTAATAAGAAAGCGCTAAAAATTCTCTTCTATTACACCAGAACAATGAAAAATAACTTGCAAAATGATCATTCATAAATGGGTTATGTGTTGTTGCGCAGTATCACCTGGTAATAACCTAAAGGCCCCCATACACGGTCAAATTGGCTGTACAACCAGATTTTCATCAAACCTATAAGCGCAATGTATTTTGATCGGCCGACCGGCCCACAATCGATAGTTTTGGTTGTACAACCGCACTTCGCTGTACAACCAATTGGACCGTGTATGGGGGCCTTTAGTCATTATCGGGTGATATTTGGGTTTCACTAAGTGCGAAGATTGGGGGTTTGTAATTAGATAAGTGCCACTCAACAAAAGAGAAATTCGCATGAAGTCCACGAATGTTACAAAAGTCAATACCAAAACTTGACTTGTAACGGGACTTCGGTTGCGCGGGCTCAATCGCCACGTTCATTCGGATATTTCCCGGCATTACATTTGCCGCAACCATCAGAGTCAATAAAATTTGTCCTCGTCAAAGTGTTATGCCTTTTGAGACGGGGCAAATTTCATCGACCGACAGATTTTAGCCGCGGCACCTGCAGGACCGAGATGCTAGAGAGGGTAGGGAGCAAGGGTACTTACTTGCGCCGTTCGTCGGTCCGGTCGTGTCTAGTGAAGGGTGATGGGCCTTCGCGTAAAGGCCCCCATACACGGTCCAATTGGTTGTACAACGAAGTGCGGTTGTACAACCAAAACTATCGATTGTGGGCCGGTCGGCCGATCAAAATACATTGCGCTTATAGGTTTGATGAAAATCTGGTTGTACAGCCAATTTGACCGTGTATGGGGGCCTTTAGACTGCGCTCGTTGTTTTTTTGTCACTGTTTTTTTTTTAGTGTTTTTTGTGCACTTTTTTGTTGGTTTTAATTTTTCACTATTTCACACTATCACTCTTTTTTAAACAGTTTTGTATTTTGTTTTTTTGAGTCGGCGCGTTTTTAGGGACCGGAACAGCACACGTCCGTTCTCTTTGCTGTCCTAACCCTACTGTCATGTAATGGTAGTGTGTGTATAATGGCAGACGCAGCTTCAGGAAACTCATCTTTGTATAACAAAGCGTTTTTATTTTTGACATACTGAGCGATGCTTGGTGAACAATTTGCACCAAAAATCATTACGTTCATGCAGTAAACCTCTGGAGGGCGATCTAGTTCACCACCTCTCCATAGAAATCTTTGAGCGTATTGATCTTCTTGCTTTATTTGCACCTGATGAAACGTTTCACGAATATCTCCTGACAGAGCCACTCTTTTTATTCTGAAGTTGAATAGCACATGAACTAAATTTGTTAACTGATCAGGTCCTTTAAGTAACATAGCGTTCCATGATAAATTATGTGATTTTGCGGCAGCATCCCAAACTAATCTGATTTTATTGGGCTTATTGGGATTGCGTACCACGAAAATTGGTAAATACCAAGTCTTATTGTTGAATTGCATTTGTTCCGTCACAGATAATTTTCTTGCGTAACCTTTAGTTAATAGATTTTGGATTTGTTCGTTAATAGCTGACATAGTAGCAGGATTTTTTAGTGCTTTCCTTTCTAAGCACTCTAAACGTTTTCGTGCCATTGGGTAGCTGTCAGGCAGATTAATATTTTCACATTTCCATAACAATCCAGCTTCATATCTGTTATATCGTTTCACAATAAGGTTTTCCATCATGGCTTCAGCACGTTGATCTTCAGCTGACAATGATGTCTTTGCGACGACAATGTAATTATATTCGTGCGTGGTAAATTCAAAATGGCAGCCAAGATGGCGGTCCAAAATTCATTTCATGGAAAGAGGCTCAGTTTTTTGAATATCTGACCACAGATTCGTAATCAGCCGCCAAAAATAACCCTTTATACAAGTTTTGGTGAAAGCTGATGACGTTTCAACTATATCCAGGGCAAAGAATTCAATAAATATCGTAAAAAATTAAAGATTATAAACAAATACTCATAACTTTCGAAATCCTTAAGGGCCCACCGAGATTTTTGATAGAGGTGTTAGAGTGACTTCTCCTGAACATTTTGACACCAAAAACGTTCATTTTCGAGATGGGGTATTTGAGAAAATGAATTTTAAAGTTTTTTACTATTTTTTGACCTTTTGACCTTGAATTCGAAAATATGTTTATGTTTTTCAGCAAATTTGTTTGTAAACAACCCCTCTGACCTGAAAACATGTAAAACCTATCAAAAACGTTGACCCCAACGAAAGATATAGAGCCAAAATCGAGAAAGTCAAAATTCATAAAAATCCCTAAAAAAGCATTTAATTTTATTGTCAATATGGGTGTTTCTCACCAAAGTGGTAAAATCGCTGTCCTTGGCAAATATTACGTAAACTATGGTGAGAAATATTTATATTTCTGCAAATTTCAATTTATAACTATCTAAACTATAGTATACAATATAGAAAATATCTCACTTAAAAACCTATATGCTTTCAATAACGTATTTTTTAGGTCTAAAAACAGTCCCCTAGCCGGTCCCCAAACCAAAATATTTTCTATTGAGTTCATTAATTGAACTAATATTTTAAAAACAATTAACTTATATAACACAATCTAATCAATATGAAATGATATGCTATTAGACTCTAATATCAATTTATTTAAACTATTTTTTGATTAGTTTAATTTAACCTAAAGTTGGTCCCCGAATTTCATGAACAGTCCCCTGCCAAAGTTTCGAGTTACGCATCAGGCCATCTACAGTAAAGACAGACTTGTTAATGGGCGTAACGAAACGTGAACGACATGAAATTAGCTTTGTTACCCCCAAAAGTAGCTATACCTCATTTTGTTTAGTGTTACAAGAGTTAGAGGGGCACATGCGCGTATCGGTACGCAACATTCGACAGTCCTCTGCTAAGTGTTATTTTTCTTTTTTTAAAGTGTTCCAGTTTTCTCTATTGTGCATAGTTTTAAATAAGATGGCTTATATTGTTTCTATATAACAAAATAAAGTCATAATGAAGGAATTTTATGGTACCGTACCAATTACACAAATTAAACAGTCCCCTGCCAACAGTCCCCGTCAACAGTCCCCCGCTACATACAGAAACAGGAGACTGTTTCATTTAATTAGGGCACTGTTATTGTACTTTTGCCTTTGTTTTAGGTCTATAACCATCTTTTAATCATGGCGCGAGAAAGAAGAAAGTGTCTAAGGAAGAAATAAAAGTTCACAAGTTTACTTGGAACTACACAGAGAACTTGGAACTACCAAAGAAGACTGTTTTATTTTTATATATATGCGTCATGAGGAATGTTTTTAAAGTATATATACTACTAATAAATGCTCATTTCACTTATATATACAGTCCTCTGACATATGCAACAGTCCTCTGACATATGAATTTTTTAAATTTACTCAATAAGTCCTAAAATAAAACAAATATATTTGGGTCCCTTACTGTTTATTATCCACCAGATAGATATCTATTTAATTGTATATTTTTTTTTCATATTCACGTAAAAAAGTTACTGGGACAGATTTCTTGCAAAAATTTACCAGTTTACAGAGAAACACCCATATATTGTCGAAAAAATTCTAAAAAAAATTTTTTTGTAGCCTTAAATAGTTGCCCAAAGTCCCTGAAAAATTTCAGCCAAAACGGAGGGGGGTCGAAAAATTTTGTCCGATTTGACGTGGAATGTTTCATATATATATATATATATATATATATATATATATAATATATATATATATATATATATATATATATATATACAGCCGTGTGCAAAAGTATGAGGCACCCTACTTTTTAACTGTACCTGCGAGTGCTGTTCTCGGGATGTTTTCTCTTCTTCTTACAATCATGTATTACACATTTATAAGACAAAAAAACCCAAAAAAGGAGTTCCTAGAAGTTGTAAAATTAAGAATTGGGGGCATTATGTGTTTTGTTGGTTTTTTTAAATTTTGAATATCACTCCATTGTCATTGCTTTTGCTGACAACACGTGTTTTTGTGTTTGTTGCGACGATTTTTCTAAAAAGACGAGTACATTTTGTTTCGAATATGGGTAAAATTAAAGAACTTAATTTAGAGCAACGCGTGCAGATAGCTTTACTTGCTCGACAAGGTAAATCTCAGGTTGCAATAGCGAATTATTAATTAGGAATTCCTTTTTTGGGTTTTTTTGTCTTATAAATTTGTAATACATGATTGTAAGAAGAAGAGAAAAAATTCCGAGAACAACACTCGCAGGTACAGTTAAAAAATTAGGGTGCCTCATACTTTTGCACACGGCTGTATATACATATATATATATATATATATATATATATATATATATATATATATATATATATATATATATATATATATATATATATCGTCCCCTTCAAGTCATATTGACGTATCTCAGTTTTGGCAACTTTTCAGGAGAGCCAAATAATGTAAAGTTTGCGTGAACTTAATAAGTTAAATTAATGAGATACGCCGGGAAAAAAAATGTTACATAGCTCCTAAAACGTTACGAATAAAGATACGCCACTTAGAAAGGACGTAAAGGGAGGTAAGACGAGTTCATCGCTGACGTATCTCAAAACTCAATTTTTGAGATACGTCTTTATGACTTGAAGGGGACGATATATATATATGTATATATATATATATATATATATATATATATATATATATATATATATATATATATACATATATATATATATATATATATATATATATATATATATATGTATATATATATATATATATATTGGGGTGAGCGACGGCGACCTCCTAGTATGCGTGACCTGTCCATCACGCTGGTTCACCCCGGGCAATGCGTTTCAAAACACGTAGCAGACAGTCGTCTTCCTTTCCAAACCCTGTTCCCTTCCCAAAATATAGTCCTTACTTCCCTTCCTCTTTCCTTCCTAGTCAGTCTTTCTTCGGGTGGGTAGACTTCAAAGAACACCCGAAAAAAAAACTAAATGATGAGTACGAATAAAGAAAAAAAAGTCGGGGTAGGGATATATGCCCCAACGTCGGAGGAGGCCGCGGTCTCCGGCGTACGGCTGGAAACTGGCAACAGTAAGTGCCAGGGGTCAGTCGCCAGTGGCAAACTCATCGCGCCTAAGGAGCAGGATAGAATAGCGACATTTGGAAGATCCGCGAAGGTGGTGAGGTCACCGCCCACAAGACCCGCGGAGGACCGTGCCAAGGAAAAGGTGCGGTCAAACAGCACCAGCTCGATTGGTAAACCGAGTGGGGTTTTGAGGGTAAGTCTGGTAAGTACCGAAGAGGAAAATAAGAGGGAAAATAGCGGCCACGCTACTACTAGCGCAGTCGCTAACGAAAAAGAGGAGTCCTTGCCAAGGTGCCTAGCAAAGCTGGGTGCAACGATCAAGACCCTGTCGGACTTCATTGCTTCTAGAAGCAATGTATCAAATGTGATCCACGGACACATTAAGGACCTCAGGGCTGATTATTTAGAGGCAAAGGAGGAGGCCATAAAAATGGTTAAGGAGCAGATGGAGATGGCGACACAAACAACTCCAGAAGCCCCTAAAGTAAGAACCGTCGTAAAAAGGAAGGTTGGGGAAGCTAAAGACCCACACACTGCCGAGAAAATTGGGGAATCTCGTAAACGCCAACGGGATAGCAACGAGGAAGTGCAAACCTCACACAGCGCCCCAAAGAGAAACAGAGGGGGAAATAAAGAAAGGAAACCCCAAGAAGAGCGAGAGGTCGTTAAGACAACGGTGGGCACCCCCATGGAGGAAGAGTCCTCCGAAAAGAAAGCAAAGAAGAGCTCCGCTTGGACTAAAGTGGAGAACAAGAAAGCAAGAAAAAGAAAGAAAAAGAAAAAAGAGGACAGAAAGTCCCACAAAAAAGAAAGGCCTGACGCGCTGATTATAACAGCGACTAGTGGGACGTCGTATGCGGACATCCTACGAAAAGTCAGGACGGATGCTTCCCTTACGGAGTTGGGGAATAGGGTCATGCGCATTAGAAGAACTCAAAAGGGCGATCTTCTAATGGAGCTGGCAGCTGGCGAGGGAAAGACGGAAGATCTTAAGCAAAAGATCAAGACGTCAATCGGGGAGGCGGCTGAGGTTAGGGCAGGTACCAACCGCGTGTTAATCGAGTGCAGGGATCTGGACGAGATTACCACTAAGCTGGAGGTCTGCGAAGCGCTGCGGGGGCAGCTGAAGCTGACGGAGGTGCAGGAGGAGGACGTTAGAGTAAGGAAGGCATATGGTGGTACGCAGACGGCCATAATAAGCCTTCCGGTCGCTAGCGCAAAAAAGGCACTTGAGGTGGGAAAGGTTCGCATCGGCTGGGTTGTTTGCCGGATACGGGAGACAACAGCACCAATTAAGTGCTTCAAATGTTTTGGGATAGGTCATATCGCTAGGAAATGCACCAGCGCTCAGGACATGAAGGAGCTATGCTGGAGATGCGGGGAGGGGGGACATATTGCTAAGGACTGCAATAAGAGCCCTAAATGCCTCCTATGTAAAGGAGATAAGGGGAAGGGCGAGCAAGACGCTCACGCTACGGGGAGTAATAGGTGCCCACTGTACAGGGCAGCAGTCCAAAGAAGTCGAAGTCGAAGATAAGGTTCATACAGATTAACTTGAACCACTGTCAAGCGGCACAAGATCTGCTGGCACAGACAGTTTTCGAGGAAAAAATCGACGTCGCAATCGTCTGCGAGCAGTATAGAAATCTGCACAGCGGCGTCTGGATAAATGATAGCAGCGGCACGTCAGCGATATGGACGTGTGGGAGCCGAGCCATGGAGGAAGATACCATGAGAAGCCCAGAGAATGGCTTCACGCGGGCAAAAGTAGGCGGAATACACGTCTACAGCTGCTATGCGGCGCCAAGCCTGACACTAGACGATTACGAGTCGATGTTGGAAAGGTTAGCCGCCGACGCGAGCCGCCATCACCCGGTAATACTAGCGGGTGATTTCAATGCTTGGGCTGTCGAATGGGGCAGTCGACAAACGAATGCAAGAGGGCGCATACTTCTAGAAGTATTCTCGCGACTTAACGTAGTGTTAGTCAACTCTGGAGGCGAAAACACCTTCCAAAGGGGTGGGAGAACATCGGTAATCGACATCACTTATGTGAGCGATTCAGTGGTCAAAGACCTACAGTGGCGGGTGAGCGATCTGTACACGCACAGTGACCACCAAGCCATCATCTTCGAGGTTGGTCAGCGTATAGAAAAGAGGAATCCTAGGTACGGAACGGCTAGAGGATGGGCCGTTAAGAAACTCGACGCAGAGGTGTTCGAGGAAGTATTCCTGCATGATGCGAGGTCGGCAGGAGGTGCCAGGGAAGGGGCAGAGGAAATAGAAGAATCAGTGAAATGGGCATGTGACGCATCCATGCCACGGCGCGCCGGCAATCGTAGACTCTCACCAAACTTCTGGTGGAACGCAGAGATCGATGAATGCCGAAAGGCCTGCCTGAAAGCGAGAAGGAGAACTCAGAGAAGCCGGAACCGTCCAGATTTCGATGAACTCCTTCAGAGGTATAAGGAAGCGAGAAAAATGCTGAACAAGGCCATCGCTAGAAGTAAATCCGAGCACTTCAAAAGGTTGTGCAGAGAAGCAGACTCGGACCCCTGGGGTGGAGCCTATAAAATGGTTATGTCAGCGGTCAAGGGCAAACGCTCTCCGCCGATCACCTGCCCCGCGCTGCTCCAGAGTATTGTGTATGTCCTGTTTCCACAGAACGTACGCACGGTCGATCTACCCACCCTCCAGGTGGACCCAGAAGAGATACCTGCGGTGACCGCAGATGAGATTCTGGAGGCTGCAAAAAAGGTAGCCATCAACAAGGCCCCTGGCATGGATGGCATACCAAATAAAGCGGCGAAGCTAGCAGCTTCAATAGCGCCAGACAGGTTCGCTGAAGTCTTCACAGCGTGCCTGAGAGAGGGGATCTTCCCGGAGCGATGGAAACAGCAGAAACTCGTGCTCCTACCGAAGCCGAACAAACCTCTAGGGGACCCATCGTCCTACAGACCGATATGCCTCCTTAGTTGTGTAGGCAAACTTTTCGAGCGGGTGATCTGTAACAGGATTCTCCCTAGCGTCGAAAGGGTAGGTGGCCTGTCGGACAAGCAATTCGGCTTTAGAAAGGCAAGGTCGACGACTGATGCAGTCAATATGGTGGTGGGCATAGCAAGAGCCGCCATAGAGAAAAATCACTGCTGCGCATTGATAACCCTCGACGTAAAAAATGCTTTCAACTCAGCGAGGTGGAGCAAAATAGTTGAGGCGTTGATCAAGCTAGGCACACCAAAGTACCTAGTGCGTGTAGTGGCCGACTACCTCCAGGGTAGGTCGCTTCATTGTGATTCGGATGATGGTCCTAAAGTGTTCGGGACAACATGCGGTGTCCCGCAAGGTTCCGTCCTGGGCCCTCTCCTATGGATCGCAATGTACAATGATGTGTTGGGGCTTCGTCTTCCAAAGGAAGCAGTGGCGATCGGGTTTGCAGATGATATCGGGGTAGTTGTCGAAGGAAAACACCCAGATGACATCGAATTGTACGCAAACGAAGCGATCTGGGAAATTAAAGCGTGGTTAGAACGCGCGGGGTTGAAGCTTGCTGAGCACAAAACGGAAGTAGTGCTGATCAGCAAGCGACGAAAGCCAGTATCCGTGAGGATCAAGGTAGGGGAACAGATCATCCACTCACAGCCCGCACTAAGGTACCTGGGAGTGATGATCGACCGGAGGCTAAACTTCAAAGCGCACTTGGAGGGCACGGCAGACAAAGCGTCTGCGATTTGTGCAGCACTCGCAAGAATGCTGCCCAATGTTGGG
The DNA here is from genome assembly GCA_949987705.1 of Thereva unica. Lineage (NCBI taxonomy): Eukaryota > Metazoa > Arthropoda > Insecta > Diptera > Therevidae > Thereva > Thereva unica. The sequence goes on from CATLJY010000575.1 coordinate 47,374, forward strand.
GGCCCTAGACCGAGTCGCCGCCTCCTTTTGGGGAGGGTGGTCAGCTCAGTCCTGTTATACGCAGCGCCAGTGTGGGCAGCAGCGTTAAACAGGACTGCAAATAGCAGAAAATGGAGGGGTGCTTATAGGCTAAGTGCATTACGCGCTTGCTGCGCGTACAGGACCACGTCCGACGATGCGGCGTGCGTGATAGCTGGGATGATCCCCATAGATATTCTGGCGAGGGAGGGCATGCGTCTCTATGACCCAGAATATGGTGGAGGGGAGCCAAGAAGGGTGCGGCGGCAGATGGCGCGCTGCGAGTCTTTAAGGGAATGGCAGGCGAAGTGGGACGAGTCTGTTAAGGGTCGCTGGACCCACAGACTTATCCCTAATGTGGAAATATGGGCTACGAGGGAGCGTGGGGAAGTAAGTTACGACCTCACGCAGTTCCTGAGCGGACATGGGGGGTATAGGAAATACCTCCACCGCTTTGGGCACGATGATTCACCGTTGTGTCCGGTGTGCCCAGCGACGGAGGAAGACGCAGAACACGTCTTCTTTACCTGCTCGAGATTCGCCGAGGAAAGGGCGAAACTAGAAGAAAGGGTCGAGGAGCCACTAACGCCCGAAAACATCCTAGACCATATGATGAGGTCTGAGGAAATGTGGAGGGACGTGGAAGCAACCCTCAAGACCATTCACAGAAAGCTAAGGCAAGAAGAAGCCGTAAGAAATAGAGAAAGGCACAGAAATGCCGCGAGCAGAAGCAGCTGAATGAAGCTGAACGACCCCCGCGATGTAATGCTTATTAGCCAGTCCCGCGGGGGTGGATCACGTCGGAGGGGCTTTTTTAGTTCTCATGTTCATAGACCCATATATGCGTATGTGCACTTATGTGTCCATATGTGTGTATGTGTGGATTTACGTGAAACATAACCGTCATGCGGGATCGGCCAGTAAGGGGCACTTGAGTCATGCCGGTAGCGAATGCTTTTTTACCCCCAGGAAAAAAAAAAAAAAAAAAAATATATATATATATATATATATATATATATGTATATATATATATATATATATATATATATATATATATATATATATAT
>CATLJY010000576.1:0-17521 GCA_949987705.1 Thereva unica
AGTTTGTAAGAGGAACCCCTTTTTCCTTTTGAACCAGTACAATGTCTCACTTGAAATGAGGCGAGGTGCCATTGTATTGCTAGCACGTCACGTAGTGAATGGCTCAAATGTTGCGATGTGGGTAGATCTATTGCGTTTGCGAAAGAGAGGATACGATAAATGATGAATGCATGAATGGAAATATTAATTATCGTGCCTATGAATGTTGATTACGAAAATATTCTTTAAAATTTTTGTTAACTGTATAAAGAAAAACATATTTACAAATTTAAAATGAAACTCCCTAAAATTGAAAATAACACGAAAATATTTTATTTGTTACAGATAGAGATTAAAAAATAAAAATAAAATTTTACCTCCTTCGAAAAATGTAAGAAATATCTCTCCAACTTCACTCCCTCAAAAAATGTAAGAATTGTCTCTTCAGTAGGTACAAAATTTACCTCCCTCGAAAAATGTAAGAATTGTTACCTCCCTCGAAAAATGTAAGAATTGTCTCTTCAGTACAAAATTCACCTCCCTCGAAAAATGTAAAAATTGTTACCTCCCTCGAAAAATGTAAGAATTATTTCTTCAGTACAAAATTTGCCTCCCTCGAAAAATGTAAGAATTGTCTCTTCAGTACAAAATTCACCTCCCTCGAAAAATGTAAGAATTGTTACCTCCCTCGAAAAATGTAAGAATTATGGGCCTTTTCAAGAATGCAGGTTGCGTGCGCAATGACTTATTCAGCAATTGAGAGTGTGTAGCTGAATAAGTCAATTGCGCACGCAACCTGCATTCTTGAAAAGGCCCGTACAAAATTTGCCTCCCTCGAAAAATGTAAGAATTGTCTCTTCAGCACAAAATTCACCTCCCTCGAAAAATGTAAGAATTGTCTCTTCAGTACAAAATTCACCTCCCTCGAAAAATGTAAAAATTGTTACCTCCCTCGAAAAATGTAAGAATTATTTCTTCAGTACAAAATTTGCCTCCCTCGAAAAATGTAAGAATTGTCTCTTCAGTACAAAATTCACCTCCCTCGAAAAATGTAAAAATTGTTACCTCCCTCGAAAAATGTAAGAATTATTTCTTCAGTACAAAATTTGCCTCCCTCGAAAAATGTAAGAATTGTCTCTTCAGTACAAAATTCACCTCCCTCGAAAAATGTAAAAATTGTTACCTCCCTCGAAAAATGTAAGAATTATTTCTTCAGTACAAAATTTGCCTCCCTCGAAAAATGTAAGAATTGTCTCTTCAGTACAAAATTCACCTCCCTCGAAAAATGTAAAAATTGTTACCTCCCTCGAAAAATGTAAGAATTATTTCTTCAGTACAAAATTTGCCTCCCTCGAAAAATGTAAGAATTGTCTCTTCAGTACAAAATTCACCTCCCTCGAAAAATGTAAGAATTGTTACCTCCCTCGAAAAATGTAAGAATTATGGGCCTTTTCAAGAATGCAGGTTGCGTGCGCAATGACTTATTCAGCAATTGAGAGTGTGTAGCTGAATAAGTCAATTGCGCACGCAACCTGCATTCTTGAAAAGGCCCTATCTCTTCAGTACAAAATTTGCCTCCCTCGAAAAATGTAAGAATTGTCTCTTCAGCACAAAATTCACCTCCCTCGAAAAATGTAAGAATTGTTACCTCCCTCGAAAAATGTAAGAATTATTTCTTCAGTACAAAATTTGCCTCCCTCGAAAAATGTAAGAATTGTCTCTTCAGTACAAAATTCACCTCCCTCGAAAAATGTAAGAATTGTTACCTCCCTCGAAAAATGTAAGAATTATGGGCCTTTTCAAGAATGCAGTTTGCGTGCGCAATGACTTATTCAGCAATTGAGAGTGTGTAGCTGAATAAGTCAATTGCGCACGCAACCTGCATTCTTGAAAAGGCCCTATTTCTTCAGTACAAAATTTGCCTCCCTCGAAAAATGTAAGAATTGTCTCTTCAGTACAAAATTCACCTCCCTTCGAAAAATGTAAAAATTGTTACCTCCCTCGAAAAATGTAAGAATTATTTCTTCAGTACAAAATTTGCCTCCCTCGAAAAATGTAAGAATTGTCTCTTCAGTACAAAATTCACCTCCCTCGAAAAATGTAAGAATTGTTACCTCCCTCGAAAAATGTAAGAATTATGGGCCTTTTCAAGAATGCAGGTTGCGTGCGCAATGACTTATTCAGCAATTGAGAGTGTGTAGCTGAATAAGTCAATTGCGCACGCAACCTGCATTCTTGAAAAGGCCCGTACAAAATTTGCCTCCCTCGAAAAATGTAAGAATTGTCTCTTCAGCACAAAATTCACCTCCCTCGAAAAATGTAAGAATTGTCTCTTCAGTACAAAATTCACCTCCCTCGAAAAATGTAAAAATTGTTACCTCCCTCGAAAAATGTAAGAATTATTTCTTCAGTACAAAATTTGCCTCCCTCGAAAAATGTAAGAATTGTCTCTTCAGTACAAAATTCACCTCCCTCGAAAAGTGTAAGAATTGTTACCTCCCTCGAAAAATGTAAGAATTATGGGCCTTTTCAAGAATGCAGGTTGCGTGCGCAATGACTTATTCAGCAATTGAGAGTGTGTAGCTGAATAAGTCAATTGCGCACGCAACCTGCATTCTTGAAAAGGCCCGTACAAAATTTGCCTCCCTCGAAAAATGTAAGAATTGTCTCTTCAGCACAAAATTCACCTCCCTCGAAAAATGTAAGAATTGTCTCTTCAGTACAAAATTCGCCTCCCTCGAAAAATGTAAAAATTGTTACCTCCCTCGAAAAATGTAAGAATTATTTCTTCAGTACAAAATTTGCCTCCCTCGAAAAATGTAAGAATTGTCTCTTCAGTACAAAATTCACCTCCCTCGAAAAATGTAAAAATTGTTACCTCCCTCGAAAAATGTAAGAATTATTTCTTCAGTACAAAATTTGCCTCCCTCGAAAAATGTAAGAATTGTCTCTTCAGTACAAAATTCACCTCCCTCGAAAAATGTAAAAATTGTTACCTCCCTCGAAAAATGTAAGAATTATTTCTTCAGTACAAAATTTGCCTCCCTCGAAAAATGTAAGAATTGTCTCTTCAGTACAAAATTCACCTCCCTCGAAAAATGTAAGAATTGTTACCTCCCTCGAAAAATGTAGGGCCTTTTCAAGAATGCAGGTTGCGTGCGCAATGACTTATTCAGCAATTGAGAGTGTGTAGCTGAATAAGTCAATTGCGCACGCAACCTGCATTCTTGAAAAGGCCCTATTTCTTCAGTACAAAATTTGCCTCCCTCGAAAAATGTAAGAATTGTCTCTTCAGCACAAAATTCACCTCCCTCGAAAAATGTAAGAATTGTTACCTGCCTCGAATAATGTAAGAAATATCCCTCGAGCACAAAACTTCACTCCCTCAAAAAATGGAAGAATTGTCCCTTTAGTATAAAATTTCACTCCTTCAAAAATGTAAGAGATTTCTCTCCAGTTCGTATTTACAATCTCACCACGGCTCGGTTTAAATTGGATATTTAACTGCGGCAAAAACAGTAAGAAAATATCTATGCAGTTCGTGTTTACAATCTCACCTCGCCGCAATTCGAATTGGATATTTTATTGTCGCAGAAGAAATAAGAAAATGTTGTTCCAGTTCGTGTTTACAATCTCACCTCGGCGCAGTTCAGATTGGATATTTTGCTGCTGCAAAAGAAGTAAGAAATGTCTCTCCACTTCGTAATTTACAAACGCACGATACACGCTCATATCCCAGTAGTACATTATTTTTGAACCGGGACATTTAAAAAAGTTGAGGCCTCAGTACAATTTACTATCGTGTACGGGACAAATGAACTGCCTCTTGTAAGTCCGGGTCAACTCTAGTAGATATACATAGTTAGTGGAAATAAATTATTATTGAATTCGTGTTAAGCATTTGAGAGTATTTGTTATTCCATAAAATGTGCTTGATTTACAGAATGGTGGGCTAAAGGAGACCCAGGATGGCATAGCGGCGGCCGAGATTACTCGCACCGGAAGTTCTTGCAGGTACCCTCCACTCTTCGTTAAGGACTCCGCGTCCGCCCTGATGGGGCGCTCCTAGGTAAGTGCTGATGCATGGGAAAAGGCGGTATATCGAGGGCCTCACAACTCAAACGACCCCCTCCCCGCCAGCGAGCCAGCCCTACTTCGGAAGCCCGGAATATCGCCTGAAGGTTAATTTTTTTTTTGTTGATTGGCGGTCCAAATTTTCAAGTATTTTGTATGATAGCCGGAGATTGATCTCTTCTGGCAGCCAATTCGAGGCTCTCAGCATAGGACCTTGTCCATAGCCATGTGCCATAAAAGAGGCGAGACTCTGAAGTGCGCCATGGCATGTCGACTTGATCGCTTTGCTATTACCCCAGCTTCTGCGGATGATTTTAGTTTTCAGCATGCGGAGGATCCATTGACTGTTTCCAGTGTGGATCCTGGGTATTGATGTCCTAGAACAATTCGAACATTTTAGCTAATTTCCATTGGGAACGCTGAATTCTTCCGCAAAGTTATTATTTATTTATTTATTTATTTATATTTTTACACTACACAATTAAGACATATGGGTCTTTTATTATGTATAGGCTATACACAAAAAGATAGCAGAAATAACATTAGAAGAAAAGAAAAAAAATCAGTAATGGAAATAAAAATGAATACATAGTAAACGAAAATTGATACAAATTTAATGTGAAGCAAAATACTTATATAAAATCGCTTTAAAATTTTTACTGCTGCTGCTTCGTCGTACATCTAATGGTAAGGAGTTCCACAACCTAATAGCACGAACAAAGAACTGTTTTTCGGAAATGCTGTACTTAATGACAGGCACAATTAGAGTTAACGCTCTTGTGGAGTTCGCGAAATTAATTCTATCATAAAGGTACTTTGGTTGCTTTAATAAAATAATTTTATTTAGGAACCAGACAGTACGAAAATCAAAATATGAGGATAGCGTACATCCAAACACAGATCTGACGTATACTGAGACATGGCCGAAACGCCTAATACTGTACACATAACGAACGCAGGAATTAAACGCAACATTAAGCTTATTAAAGATAACAGACCCAGCCTTACAAAACAATTCACATCCATATGTCAGCATTGGAACAATAAGTGTTTTCACCAGCAAGAGTTTAGTATTCCGAGGAGTAAAATAAGCAGAGACAGATAGCTTTCGCAGAACAGCATATACCTTGCTAACAAGAGAACTAATGTGATTACCCCAAGATAGGGTATTATCAAAAATTATACCCAGGTTTTTTACAAAATTTTTATAGGGCAAGACAGCGCCGTTAGGGATTATACCCTAGGAAATTCGCTGCTGTCAACACCTGACCTGGATATAACAATTACATTAGACTTGTTTGCGTTGAGCCTGAGCTTGTTATATCTCGTCCATTCATGTATAGAATGTAGATCTTCGTTGATTCTGGCTACCGCATCCTCGATCAAATCAATTGGTCTAGATAAATGAAATTTGCAGCTCTTAATAATAGCCGGAAGGTCATTAATAAACATTGCGAAGAAAAGAGGCCCCAGGATTGACCCTTGAGGTACGCCATAAATACACTTAGAGGGGTTGAAAAACAATTATTACAGAAAACGTATTGTTCCCTATCCTCCAAATATGACTGCACAAGTCTAAGAGTGCTGCGAGCAAAATGAAATTTGAGGCCAAGTTTTTCTAACAATAGCTTATGGTTTACCGTGTCAAATGCTTTTGAAAAATCCAAAAGTACTAGTACAGTAACCATGTCACTCACCATGGCTTTACGGATGTCATCTGAGATAATCAGTAATGCCGTCACACAGCTATGTTGAGGGCGGAAACCAGATTGAAAATCAGACAAAAGTTTACGGTCATTAATATATTTAAATGTTTGATGATGAAATAGTTTTTCAAACACTTTGCTGAGGAAAGGAAAGATAGATATTGGACGGTAATCAGCGCAATTAGAGGGACCACTTTTCGGGATAGGAATAACTTTTGCTCTTTTCCAGCTAGATGGGTATACAGACGTTAAAATAATTGTATTCAAAATGTGTGTAACAGGAGAAAGGATAAGCGGAAGAATTAATTTAATAAATTTCGGATGTAAGTTGTCCAAACCTACAGCATTTGATTTAATAGACAAGATAGCACTACCAACATCTTCTATACTAAAAGAAGATATAGTAAACCCAGTTGAGGAAAAACTACCAAGAAAATCATTACTAATTTTTTATGGTTATCGGAGAGGAATACTTCAGAGAACTGATCATTAATCACGTTAGGATCTTCTGCAACAATATGCAATTTGGTTTTTCCGAGGCCACAGGTATTCAGATTTCTCCACAGTGCTTTTGTCGGCAGAGAAGAATTAAATTTAGAGCTATAATATCTTCTTTTGGAGCCCCGAATAAGAAAAGAAGTTCGATTACGTAAGTGGCGATATTCCTCCCACAGCTCTGGCGTTCTAAAGCGTTTCCACCTACAGTAGGCAATATCTCGTGCAGACATTAGTGCACGCACACTAGTGGTGCGCCATGGGCAACTATAATCCGTTATTCGACGCATTTTTAGTGGTACATATTTTTCGAAGAGATAGGACACTAGACCTTCAAAGTAAAGTAGTTGTTCGTTAACGGATGGAGTATACTAGATCCCAATGTAATAATGATCCTTCTGAGAAGATTTCATCTAGACGAATGCTTTTGAAATCCCTATATGAAAAGAAACTCTCTGTGTTGTCCACTTCTATATTATACGAAACGAATACAAGGTCATGTCTAGAGAAAGCTGGTACTGCGATTTAGTTGTTAAAAGACACCAAATTAATATTATCCACTATTAGAAGATCCAAAAGAGTTGAAGATGTACTAGTAAAATGAGTTGGATGACTGTTAACAACAGAAAGACCATAAATGATTAAAATGTCCAGCAGGCTCTCAGCACAACTTTTTTGGGCAATTAAGTCGGAATTGAAATCCCCACAAATCAGAATGTGAGCATATGAGTGGCAAAGCTCAGCAAGAAGAAGATTAAGAGGAGACCAATCAGAAATATTTGGAGGTTTGTAAATTGTACCAACAAGACACTTACCAGAAACCATATATATTTCGACAAAAATATATTCAATGCAGTCATTATCACCAGATCTTGCTATAACCTTGCAATTGAAGTTTCTTTTAACATAAAGAGCTACACCACCTCCTCTTCGAGAAACTCGATCATTACGAAAAATCGAATAATTTTGAAGCGATATAATTTCATCCGATATGTGCGGCTTTAACTAAGTTTCAGAAATACCAATAATATCAATATGCGAATTTTTAAACAAATCAAGAAGCTCATCTATTTTAGGAAACAGACTCTGCGCATTTAGATGACACATCCTCACACCTTTACCTCTTTTACAAAGAATATCAAGAAGAATTCTATTAAAATTATTGTTCGGGCAATTGGTTGTGGAAATTTCATTAGTATCCAAAGCCAAAGTGAAATTTATAAAATTAACAAAAGAGACAGAAATAACAATAGAGACAGAAGCAGCAAAAGCAAGAGTACATATAAATAAATAGTAAAAGCGTTAACAGAAAAAACTAAAGCTAAGAGTAAATAAACCATACACAAGATCAAAGAAAGACATAATAAAAATGAAACAAAAGTAATTAAAATAACATGCAAATATAAGATTGATACATATGCGGTAAATACTGTTGTTATTAGCATCGGGTTGAGTGATGGTGTCTGCGCTTGTGTTAATGACCGCTGCAAGCCTAATTTCGCTGCTAACCAAAGTAGGAGCTTCATCCAGCTTTCGACGAATAAAAACTGAACCGTTACGAGTGAACACTGACACCAGCTGTTTTTGGCGTTTAAATTTTAGTGCTTCCCTAAATATGGGTATTTTCATAAACGCAGAACTGCCGCAGTACTGCAAAATTCAGCAATTGGTAGTCTGTAGCTGAATTCTGCAGTACTGCGGCAGTTCTGCGTTTATGAAAATACCCTATTTTATAATTTTTGCGCGTGAGATTTTCATGCAGAAATACTTTCTTTTCAGACACAAAACCAATTTGCTGCAGCGAAAGATGATTATGCGCTTTGAAATATGATGAAAGTGCCATAAGCAGAGCCTTTTTCTCCAATTTATTATTTATTTTTATCATTATCGCAGAGTCTTTCCCTCTTTTTATTCGAAAGGCTCCATTTAGTTTTGGTGCTGCATGATTTATGCATTTGCAAATATTCTGTAAAATATTAGGAAGATCCTCATTTGGCATTTCCGGAACTCCATCTATAATCAGATCATCTGCACGCAAATTACGTTCAATTTTATCAATGCGAGCTTCAAAATCATTAAGATCGCTTGCAGTTTCCACTGACTCGGGCTTGGAAAAGTCAGTGGAATTGGGGTCTTTTATCAGTTTCGATATAATGCCATGCAGATCCGTAATCTGCCTCTGAAAGTTAGCCCGCATGCGATCGATCGTATCAGAGAGCTGCTTAATAATAAGCCTTAACGATTGCTCAGTACTACGATCAGCCGTTAGTGGTTCAGTAGTAACAGCAGGTGAGATGGCTGGAAGCGGGCTGCTCGTTGGCGCCTTGGATGCGATGGATGGCGAAAGCCATTGAGCACCGAGCGACGACTGCGTGGCTTCAGAGCCGGCGCTTGAAGTTTTTGCGCCCGGTGCACTATGCCATATTGCGCCCCATAAGCTTTCACGGAATTTTTGAATCAACTTTTTGACAGCTGTACAGTTGTTGCTGTTCTTTGTTTCTCTTTTGGGTGGAAAAAAAAGAATAGGGATGGTAGAAGGGGGAATTAATATTTAAAAGCAACAACAACAAATTCAAGCATTCTAACGCATAGTTTGTTGTAAAAGTTGGCTTTTGTGAAAACTCATGCGATTTTTCATCGATTTTTCGAAGGGAATGGACAGATTACAAACGATTGACAGATTGTTAGGCAGTATTACACCAGTTTCATCGGCCGAACCGCGAAAATTTGATAAAATTGGAGTACTGAACTTCGATTTTTCCCTAAGTTCCTATACATGATCACATATTGAACTGCACTCCGGAATAATAAAGCTTGAGATCGCGCAACAGAACATGCAATTGAGATTGAACGTAAAAGCTCGCTCAAAAGAGAGTAATCAACTGTATTAATGGAATATCATTCCGGTGAGCTTTTGCATTTCTAGAGAAAAAACAACAACAGTTTCAAGCATGAAATGATAAGCCAGCTGGTGAACCCACTTATCATTTATTTAATATTGTGAACATTTTAATGCCACCCAAATAGATCACGAATCACATGATCATATTGAACACCATCAAATCCAAGAGCCTCTAAACGTTTCACAGCTGCAACAACTTCGGGTAATCTGATGAACTTCTCGTATGCGGGTTTCAAGGCTTGGAATCTACTCCAGAATTCGGCAAAAGCACCACCTTCAGCAACTTTCTCCTCAATGAACTTTGATATTTCCTTTTTTGGAAAAAGTGCAACGTATTCCTCCATGAATCCTTTCCAGCCTGGCTTGTGATATTCGTTAAGCTTCAAAGACAAATCTTGAACATCGCCGTTTTCTGGGTGTAACTGTTTGTAAAGCCATTCGGAAAATTCCTTGAACTCGGGTTGCTCGGAGAGAAGTTGATTGATTACCACCCAATCACCTGACATTAGCACATTTATAACTTCATAATCTTGATCCAGGTAATAGTCGAAGAGTTCCTGAATTTTCTTTTGTGGGATCAAGGCGGAGAGCTCGTCGAGATCCTTCCCAAGGCTTGTGTCGTGGATTGCTGCTCCAAAGGAGACGGCAAGGATGGTTGCAAAGACTACGCAGATCTTCATTTTTTTTCTTTCAGTTACTTTTAGTTATACTGAATTCAATGGAAACTACCTTCGTCTTTATATTATATGGACTGAATTGAATTTTATTGAACTGAGGCCGGTGAAGCCGGGGTATAAAGGAACAAATAAAAAAGCGCAATTAAAGAGTTCTCGCCACAAGGAGTTTTGTTCTTCCCATTTCGTTCAATTACATCTTTTAACAATTCTTGAAACAAAATTTAAAAGTTCAGCAACAGCGCCCTCAAATTTATATCAAACATGGTAGCTAGGGAATGCAATCCAGCACCCAAATGATAATCTTGCAAATCCGCAAGATTGAGACCATCAGTCCCGCGGATCCGCAACATTTGCAGGATTGTACAATATTTTAGAATTATTAGCCCACAACATTATTTTCTAAGTCAGTATAATGAAACATAGGATTTACTTAGAAAAAACAACACGCTTCTACGTTAAAACTGCCCAAAATATGTGAGTATATGAGTCAGTGTAGTAGTGATATGTGAATGTTTACGTTAACATATCGATGATTCTGAAAGAGGTCCATTCGTCAGGTTATTGCAAATCATTGCTCACTGTTTTTCAAATCTCTAAGTTCAACAGTAATTTTGTTTTGAATTGAAGGCCCATATTCCATTACAATAGATTTATATGTATGATCAGAGGCAGGCGTTTTATTAATAGCCTTCTGCTTCAAACAGTTCTCGTAAGTCAGTCGATGTCGTAAACTTTGAGAATGGTATGCCATCCTTAGCGACCATTCGTGATATTCTTTCTTCCATGGAACATTTTGTTGACTTTGAAAAAAAAATCGGTGATGACTTTTATCTTTTTCGCCGGCGTTGAAATATTTTGTTGTGAATGCTGCTGAGAAGAGCTTGTACTGGCGGTTTCAGTATCACTAACGCTACATACGGATTCCTCTGTCATCTTATGCTTTGTATGCAAGTTTACTTGCAAGCCCTTAGTAGATCGAGCGCTTATTTTGATGATATAAGGACAACGTTTACACTGAGCAGAAGGCCATCTTCCGATCTTATAAAGTGCTGCCATACAAATTTATTACTGTCGTATTCCTTATAAATCACTTTAGCACTCATTTTTAAGATCCCGATTCCAACATTACCTATAGCAAGTTATTAATTAATTAATTTTATTTAGAATGTTGCTGCTCAAATATAAAAATAAACCGTTTATTTTAATTGAAATCTCATGTTACAAACTACGCACTAGTACTCACGCGACAGATATTTGGGGAGTCCCCGTACAGAGAGAAGTTCCCATTCACTCGTCACTCGACTCACAGATACATACTTCGTTGGGGATCCCCCTATTATCGTGCGTTTCTTGCCGTAAATGATGTTATGCAATTTTAGGCTGGAAAAAATAAAATCTTGCAAATCTTGCGGATCCCGCACGTGTTATCCCGCATTTGCAATCCCGCTAATTTCATGCGGGATCCCGCATTTGCGGGATTGCGGATCCGCGGGATTGCATTCCCTAATGGTAGCAATAAACAATACAGAGCCATCGGAACAATTTTTCCTTTGTGTGAGGGAATATGGTGCTTTTTACAGAATTTTCAATAAGTGCTCCAAATAAATGAGAGAATTTTTCCCGAATTTCTCAAATCTCGAAGCTAAACTCTCTGGTAACTTCCTGCACGAGAAGAAAGTTCCTGCATGAGAAAGTACAGAGTAAGAAACACAGTAAATTTGTGTTATATCTTCCACCCGCGAGAACTCGTGTTTTTTTTTGTTTTTCAAATTTTTGGATTTTTTTTAAATCATAATTTCTGAAATAGCGCCCCCGACAAATTGCGCCCTGTGCAAGTGCACCAATCGCACCTATGAAAGCGCCGCCCCTGCGTGGCTTGCTGCCGCTTTACTTTATTCCTGGTGTTTAGCATTTTTTTTTTAAACAAATGGTTTGGAAAGAAGAAAGAAAGAATTTTCTTATTTCACTTAGCAATCACTTCACAACTCGCAACCGTTTTGCAATATTTATTGAGACTAAAAACAAACGAAAACGATTTGCAGACGGTTTACAAACTGCCTTAACTGCTCGAGTACATGACACTCACTCTAGTTTTAATGAAATTTTGTATTAAACACTCCGGGCCGCTAATGGCGCGTGGCTATTGCCTCTTCTGCGTTAACAGGCCCAGCTATGAGGGTGAGGTTATGGGACACTTCAAGGATCCAAGGACTGTTATCAACTAAATATGATGCCAAAATATTGCTTTAGTAGTGTTTTGACCAGGATGACTTCTGGCAAGCAAAAGACTGACTGTGTAATACCAAGCAAGTCACGGTCTTCACCTTGGCTTTACTGATCACAATTTTTGTACAATTCATTCATCTTTCAGCGGCTTTTATGGATGCTTAAGTAAAAACAGAAAAATATTCTTCCAACCCAAATTCTTTTTAACTTGTGTCTGAACTCATAACTTTCATTTTTAGAATTTCGTAAAGACCATCAAGTAGAGCTCGCAATTATCAAGTTGAATATGCACACGTGTAATTCACGTTGACAGCCATTGCCGCAGTAAAACAGCGGATGAATAGGGCACAATTTAAGTCGTTCTTTGTTGGGGCTGTCTTTAATTTGATCCCCTGCACCGCCATCCTGCTTTGACGGTGTGTCGTCTTCAGTTTGATTTCCTTTCAGCGGTTCTCTCTAAATCTGATCAGCATACTGGGGACTGATGAAACCCTTATATATTACTCTCTAATTCCCCCGTAAATTGGATTTATTTCCATGGATTATCTCGAAGTCTGTAGATCCAAACAAGCAGCATTAAGTTTTCGCCTCCCTCCATCTCTGCAGGTCCTCACTACTCCCCAAAATCAGGGCGGTAAATTGCATTTTTTGTTGTTGATTAAAGTATTAAACTCTTCGCTCCATTTCGACACTTAAGCCGTCGTCGTCAAGGTAATAACAAATTAAGGTGCAGAGGAGGCAGTTGCCTGCCGTATACGATATCACATTTTTGTGTGAACAATAATGAATTGTTAACATGTATCAGAAACATAAAAGGAAATCTTATTACTTTGCCAGTTTGTTGTGTGTCACGTATCCATAAAACAGCCCATGTTCAATTGTAAAATTCGAGACAAAGCTCTTAATGTTTCCCTCATCTGTTGTCGTTCAATTTTTATTTTAAGCACAACACCCATCAACCCTCGCCCTGCAAAATCTTCTTTCGGGGGTGGCGTATTCGTTATTCTTTATTCGTACTCAAATTTCAGCAAAATCCCCAATAAAAGTTTGACTTAAGGCTTATACTTAAACAGAATTTATTCCGTGTGTCTTCCGACGAGGATGAGAAAGACAGACTCTCACCTGGTGGTGGATAGATGGCATACGTCAATGCATTATCGTGTGTTATTCTTTCACCTGGGAGAGCTGTGTGTGGGAGACAACAAATTGAGAGCATATACACAACTTCTTCTCCATGTGGTAGCTACAAGGTGGAGAATATCTTCACTGAATCATTGCCGCAGATTATGTTGTACAAAATCGAAAATTTGTGTCTAAATCGAATTTTTAACGACTTTTATCGCAAATAATTTATAGTTGTTGTTTCATATATTTTTAGGGGAGTTTTTCACTTTCCCCCGAGGTGGCAACATATGAAATTTAATAATTCATGAAGTGAATTGAGTCAGAAAAGTTACTTAAAGTGATTGGATTCAGTGGTGTAGAAGACAGCGATAATGATAGGAAATTTTGTTTTTTTTTCCGTATTTTGAACGTAACTCTGCCAGACGTTGATTTTTTGTTTGATTTTTAAAATGAACATAGGTAACGTTTACGGAATTGACACTTTTTCATTGCAATATTAAAGAGGAAGGTTTGTGTTTGTAGGAAGCAAAATTTCCTCAAAAATCGTAAAATTGCCAGTCTTAAGCAAAATACTCTAAATTTTGTTAACTAATAATGGTGTTTCGTTCGGTGGTTCTCTAAACCTCATTTTTTTAAAGGAGGGTTGCCGGGAGCTCTTGGTCAATCTCCCGGAGGGTAAGGTCGAGAGCCAAGAACCCGGCCGAAGGCAATACCTTATTGTCCCCTTCCGAATCCCTATAATCTTCGACTCCACCGCTAGCTAACATTAACTTTCGATCCATCGGGTTCAATTTCCAGCAATACCACATTACCTTCGACTCAATCCGGTGGATCGCAAGAAGATATTCCGCCGATTGAGATTCACCAGACTGTCCGAGGGGGATAAAGATTTGAAACGGATTATGCCACAAGACGCCACCGCTTACTGAGATCCTAGGTCGCATAATTCCTAGGATCTCGCACTGTCCGGGCTCTACGCCACAAAGGACTGAGAGCAAAGGCTACCGTCCACGCGAACAGGCGGGTGCGATAAACCGAGGGGACCATGCCTCGGTAGGGAACTGGTCTGGCAGCCCCTGGTAGTCCACAACGTGAAAACTTGGCCCCAGACGTAGTCCAGTAAAATGGTGCAGAAAAAAGGCCCAACTGTGCATTTTCTGAAAACAGCAATTTTTTTTTCATTGTGTAGGGGGGTTGGTTGGGAGTATAAAACCGAGTTTTCGGGATCCGGACACGTGACGTTCGGCCGCCATCTTGTTTTTAGTGTAAAAAATGGTTTTTCTTATATCTCGGAAACCGTGAGACCTACAGAATTTTTGTAAATACATTTTTTTAGATAATCAAATTATCTACAACTTTTGCAAATAATGTTTTTTCGTAATATTAATAATAAAAAAGATATGGATGAAAAATGACAAAAATTTTGGGGGTGACGAACTTTAAAGCGCTATAACTCTTTTATTATTGATTTTACATAAAAATTGCCTTAGAGCTTTTTTGTAGAGCATTTTATTACGAATAATTTGATGTGGTCATTTATTGAATTTGGGTTGTTCTTATTGATTTTAATGCAGTGCCAAACGAAGGTACGTCCAAGGTAAATGTATTTTTTTATACAATTTTTTTGACGGTATTTTATGGCATTTTTCTGCATACCGTGTTGGAGTAAAAAGTTTTACTCAATTTTAAAATATGAAAATTGAATGAATTGGTCATTTTAGTTGTAAGTAGATAATAAATGGCTAATTTTGAAACAAAAAAAATGTATCGTAAGTCGTCCATTCACAGGTATAAAAAAGGTGCACAGGTATAAAAAAGATGTATTTCTTTATACAAGTTTTTATGACGGTATTTATGGCATTTTTCTGCATACCGTGTCGTCGTTCGGCTTGGAGGGTTCCATTTACTTATGTCCTTCATAGGTTCGATCGGATATCTCATGTCTGGCAGTGGATTAGAAGAATTGCTAAAATTAATATACGCCGAAAATTGCGTAAACAATATAATATCTGGCCATGCGTATGCAAGAGCTGTACGAGCTCACACCTTAGTACACATCCTTGGCCAAAAAAATAATGGAATTCGTAGAATTCACGGATGAAGAAAGAGATGCTATGGATGAAATCGTGACGAATGTAGATCGAACAATTGTTATGGAATCAGCGGAAACTGAGATCCTAAAAACAGTAGCAGCAAAAAAGCCTTTATCGACTTTTTGAAGATACAGTTATTAGAAACGTGTTATCATATTGATCAAGCAGAAGGAGATGCAGATACACTTATCGTAAATTGTGCCCTTGAAAAATCAGACTTTTTTGATTCCGTGACTATTGTAGCGGAGGATATTGATATCCTTGTTTTGCTCACCGCTCTAGGCCGCGATCACCCGAATGTTTTTTTCTTGAAACCCGCAAAAGGGCGTTCACCGCAAAAAAGGTATTCCCAATCAAGTCTTCGACATGGAGATATAATAGCTAAAAATATATTATTTATTCATGCCTTCTCTGGATGCGACACAACATCGGCAGCTTTCAGTCATGGAAAAATGAAATTTATTCACTCCCTTGAGAAAAACCCAGAGTTAGCTTCGGAAGTTTAGGTTTTTCAAAATAATAAAGCTGACCCCGCTGTACTGAGTATTATCGGAGAACGTTTCTTTATTGCCTTACATGGTGGTGAAAAGCAGGAAACATCATTAAATATACTACGGTATAGGCGATTCACAAAATGTGTAGTTAAAAGCAAATTTAATCTCTTTACCCTCCCTCCTACACAAGATGCAGCTCGTATGCATATATTTAGAGTATATCACCAAGTACAAACGGGGTTAGGACGATATAAAGATCCCGAATGCTGGGGCTGGAGAAAAATGTCGCGAATGTTTGTACCAATTAAATGGACGATGGCGCCGGCACCTCCGGATCTGTTAAAACTAATTTTTTGCAGGTGCAAAACCAAGTGTGGTGCAGCCCGCGGGTGCCGGAAGAGTGGCTTAAAATGTTCTGCGATTTGTCAAAATTGCAATGGTGAAACATGTGAGAACGTGGTAGAAGTCTCAAAGTTATTAGACGAGGGTGAATTCAACTATGAATGCCCATCATTGTTGCCCCAAGAAGTCGACAACAGTTTTCTCGACGAGGGCACTGAAACTCCCACGGATGATAACTGTGTAATTATTATAGAAGATGAGAACGCTGCAATAAATGACCCACAACCTGGCCCTTCAAAAACAAAGAAATAATAATTTTACCAATGTTAAGTGGATTAGGCCTACAGGGGAACCACATTAAAAAAAACGCGCCGACAACTCTACCTCGCGGGTGGTGTGGAAATGAGTTCAATTTAAATTAATTCGATAAGACATCCTACAATAATATTAAGTATTATATTACGAAATAGAAGCATATGCAGAACTTTTGTTATAACTACTCCGTTTGCATTGATACAAAATCAACAATAACAACAATAATTTAATAAATGACCACATCAAATTATTCGTAATAAAATGCTCTACAAAAAAGCTCTAAAGTAGGTATGGCGGCGGTTGAGCGTGGGAACCAGGTCAAGGTCACCGCCCATCGAATCTGGGTCAAGGCCATCAATCAATCACCTGTTGGTGGCCATGGATCTAGGTCACGGGGTCTACGACCGTGGGACTGGTTTGCTTGGGCGGGACCTGGGTCAGGGTCGGTCGGTGGCTTGGAGCTCGGCTAGGGACTCGGTGGGGCTGGGCTGGGCTGTGGGCTCGGCTAGGGACTCGGTGGGGACGGGCTGGGCTGTGGGCTCGGCTAGGGACTCGGTGGGGACGGGCTGGGCTGGGCTGGGGACTCGGCTGGGGACCCGGTGGGGGCTGGTAGGTACTTGTTTATGCTGTGGCGGAAGCTATCGCCAGAGCCGCGACGGAACCTGTTATTGATCGATTTTGTAAGTGCCCTGGCCTCTGCAGAGCACCGGTCATACACTCTGTACGTACAATAAGTATATACCCTCCCTGTCAATTTTTGTATATTTTTTTTTGTTACTCTCTCTTTCCCTGTATTAAATTAATAAATAAAGTCATTCAATCACCCATCGCTTGGGAATCGAACTAGCGCCACGCAAATCGCGAACAGAAAAACCAACGCCTTAGCCAACTTGACCAAGACAACAGTTGGATGGAGTTGGATTATTTCTGTACATATGCAGTTGTGAAATTCTATTTTTAGATCTTGCGGCCCAGTGAGCCGATGAAAATAACGTGGACACGATCGTGATCACAACTGCAAGAGCCCGCGAATATGAAAAAGAAAGACCAAGCAAAACAAAAACAAAAACTGCAGCAGCAGCTTGAGACACTG
>CATLJY010000577.1:0-70623 GCA_949987705.1 Thereva unica
GCTACATAGCTCCTCCATTTGCGTGGTCAGGCGGGTCTCTAGCTGCTTCATACGATCCTCGAGACGATCCTCGAGACGATCCTCGAGAGCGGCCAACTGTTCGTTGAGCATCCTGTTAAAGCTTAATAAAAGCCTTTCTCAAAGAGCTCAAGGTTGTTCTCGGGGCAGATATTGATGTGGATCTCGGAGTTTTATTGCTGCTACCATCATCGCGCCTGCTGGCCGTCGGTCCGGGAGTAGTGTTTTTGGCGGGATTTGGATCATTTGCAATTTCAGCAAATTTTCTGGTGCTTGGCCTTGAATTTGATTTTGACATATTTTATATATTTTTTAGGATTTGTGCACCACGAAAAAAAGAAAAAACTTGGAAAGTGATCTCGGAAATTTTTGTGACGAATTTGGAGAAAAAAACAGCGGAATTGATTAATTATCGGGAGCTTCAAAAACACGTCTACTCAATCGACATTACACTCACTGTCGATTGTAGGGCCACTAATCATGATGCGCGAGATTGCCGACGCCTTCAAGAACAGCGCACTAATCACAATAGTAGTGAGCCCTCTACGAACAATAATAACCGGTATCAACAGAACCACCAACAGCTGCACCCCCGCCAAAAACCGTCAAACAGCCCAAATCAGGCGAACGGTAACACCCGAAGGATATTTAATATCTGCTTCATTTGTGACTTTTGCGGAAGGCGCGGCCACAAAGTGGACGACTGTCGAAAAAGGCAGAGTTGGGAGTCCTTACAAAGGGGAGACTTCTCACTATCTGAACCAGGATTCCCAGGTTCGACCATAATTAATAAGAGTAAAATAAACGACGCACCTCAGACGTTCATAAACAGTGACCCACTGGTCAACCTTCTCATTGATATAAGCCTAAATGGCATGCCAAATAATAGTGGACACAGACGCTGAGGTTAATATTCTAAATACACATAAGCTCAAGGATCCCAACCTATCAGATCCAACCAAAAAAATGCACACTACAAACGCCATACGGCCAAGGAAAAACATTAGGGAGCTGTCAGGGGAACATCATTCTCAACGCCCCCCTCCCATGCACCTTCCAAATTGTGCAAAATACGCCAGAAATCCCTAACGATGGCCTGTTAGGAAACGACTTTCTTTCCAAACATTGTAACGTCCAAGGCCAAACAAAACACTGCGATTTCCTCGCACTGAAATCAACCCAGTAGAAATTGCAATTCCATCACGCAATGGACCCGCCAAGTCAAACTCTAGAGAGCAGCAGGAGCAAACCCAAACCAGGGAATCTCAACTCGTAGTAGCCGAGATAAACCCGGTGGTGTCTCCCAAGTACCCTCAGAGAGGAAAAGCAGCTGCTATCTCTAGATGGTTCAAGGTTGGAAAACAACTCCAACGGCTATGAGGCCAATTCAGGCAAATATAAAGTGGCATTGGAGAAATCCATTCGCCTACCAAGCCGGTCTCAAATGGTGGTCCCCATTCCCCTAAGGTTAGAGGAGGAAATGCTCTGTGAATCTTACGAGCCGAGCGAAGGAGTATTCCTCGCCAATTCCCTCTTGCCAACTGGAACAAAAACAGTGTATGTTGGTCTCATCAACGTTAACACCCAACCAGTAGTCCTGACGAGCCTATCCTTTGCGCTAGTCCCAATCAAAGATTTCACGACTATTCATCTAGCCTCTAACAACAACCCTAAGCCTCCAACGAATGCTAATGACGTATGTGAGTATCTTACAGGCTCTGAACCAGACGGTCTCAGGAACGCCAGTACCCCAACGTCATCTAACGCAAGGCTCCAAAGTATACCCAATAATTGTGCAATCCCGCAAGGTATACCCAGGGAAAAAGGGCAAAAGTGAAGTTGGGAACGAAAGAAGAGGAAATCGATTTCCTACGCCATCTGAGATATATATTTCCGGACCATGAAGATCCGGACCTTGAGCGCGAAACGCGCCTCAAACAACTTGACGAGGAACTCAGCCTCGACCACCCTCTAATGGCCGAAGAGAAGTGGTCCATA
This sequence comes from Thereva unica, assembly GCA_949987705.1. Taxonomy (NCBI): domain Eukaryota; kingdom Metazoa; phylum Arthropoda; class Insecta; order Diptera; family Therevidae; genus Thereva; species Thereva unica. Next base: position 2,017 of record CATLJY010000577.1, read on the forward strand.
CGGGACCTATGTTACGAATATTCCAACATATTCCACTTAAAAGGGGACAAGCTCACCTACACGGAAGCTCTACGATATGAGATCCCCATGGTCTACGACCAACATATTAACCAAAAAATGTATAGATTTCCCGAGACGCAAAGGCAAGTCATAAACGACCAAGGGAAATGTTGGACAACGATATTGTTCAACCCAGTAAAAGTCAGTTTAACTTACCCCTACCAGTGTTCCCTAAACAACCGGGCCTCAAGGGTGAGAAAAAACTGCTTAAGAATTATGTCCTCACAGGCCCGCTGCTCTTCAAATGTTTCGTTTATCTAGACGGTATCGTCATCTACATTAAAAACTTTGTGGACTACCACTGTAAAGTACGAAGAGCCTTTGAGCGATTGAGAAAAAATAATCTCAATATACCCCCAGAAAAATGCCAATTCCTCCGAAAAGAAGAGGTTTACCAGGGTCACATAAGCTCTAGAAAAGGAGCCTTACTAGACCCCAGAAAAACGGAGCGCGTTCAAAACTTCCCAGCGCCCCGTTTAGTTAGGCAAATGCAGTTTTTCCTGGGCCTCTCTAATTACAAAAAATTCATGATTAATTTCTTCAAATTAGTCCGCCCCTTAGCAAATTTACTACGAAAAGGTATTAAATTACCCGGGACCTCCAAATGCGAAGAAGCATTTCAGGCAATAAAGTCCTCTCTAGTCCCTCTCTCCACTGCTCATACCCAGATTCATATGATCCATATGAACTCCAAATTAATCTCCTGTTCTCGTTACCTAACTCTGTAAATGACCGCAAGCCAGTCTGGACCCTTGCCAAATACCACCTAACATGGCAGCGCACTCACACTTATTCCACAGCCGCCATCTCACTCAGCGGCACCCTACTACTGGTACTCATAGGGTATACATGCTACAAATTCATACCGTTACTAGCGGCCATGACCCGCTCCACATGTGCCAGAAGGCCCCGAAATGCATGTCCTTCGGAGGAGAGAACCGCCCCCGAGAACCTAACGTCCCCCAGCGAGTACCTGATACCACCCAAGCCTGCACAAACAACAGTATCAACAGAGACAATACCTAGGCCTCTAAGTAGATCCCAAACATTACCAAGGGCCTCTTCCATACAATTAGTACAACCAGGGCTTGGAACCCCAATAACCATAGGGTAAATCGGACCGCCATACACCACGCCTCATTATAGTGCGCTTTCACGCCTCACTCTGCCAACCCATCTTCATAAAAAAGGATCTAAGAGATCGCCAGAAAAATCTCACTTGCACTACGTCAATCAAACTCCCCCTAGTTCGCAAAACGAACCCAAAACATTCACACAAACTATCCAAACAGAGAATCGCTCTACTAACTACGTTTCGTAGCGATTCTCTTATTCCAGGGGGAAGGAATGTTACATACAGAATTTCTAAGGGTCTCGGTGAGAAACGAGATCCTTAGACAAATTCTCTTATCCCTTCATACAGGGAGCCTTTTACATCAAATTCGCAATGAATTTGATGCAATATGAGTTCCCTGTGAACAACAAGTCCTAAACGGAAAATAATTATCTAATTTCCATTTTCAAATGTACAAAATTCCTTAACGGACAAATCTTCAACGTACAAAAATCCACTTCAACAAATGTAACATTCTTAGACGCAACCTGATCGCGTTTATTTTTCACAAGCTTTTCTGGCCATTAAAAAACAAAAAAGACATCCACGGGAGGAACGTAACCTTACCCACCCGATCTAGCGCAATTTGCAATGCGCCGCGTGAGAAACGCGCGGTAAGCAAGTTGCACAGGTGGGAAAAGTTCAAGGGCGCGTTTCTCCCAGCCTGAGGCAAATTTTCCTTGCCACCACCGGCGGGTGGCGATTTTAATTAATTGAGTTTGGTTTGAACTACGATCGGCGGCGGTTGATTTTTTAGCGTAAATAAGAAAAAGAGTGTTGTTTTAACGGTCTAGCGCGGCGGGCGCGTCGCCGCTATTATTAAAAAAGTTTTCCCTGAACTACGATCCGTGGCGGGCGGACAAAGAGAGTTATTTCGATCGCGGCGCTTCATAATTAATAAAAATAATTTAAAAAACGCGGTCGGTGGTGGACACGCTGGCACCGTGGCGGTTGCTTCGGCACCGTGGCGGCTGCCAGTACAAAACTCATTGTTAAAAAACAGATAATAAAAATTTAAAATTAATAAATAAAAGTAAAAAACAATTTTTTTGCTGTGACTAGTAAATATAAAAAAACCTTGTGACTAGTAAATATAAAAAACAAAAAAAAAATTAAATAATGATAAATTGAAATATCTATTTTGTTGTTTGTTAAAGCTAAGAGAAAATAAAATAAAATTGTGCTCAAAAAGAATTATTGTGAGTGATATTATATTATAACAATTTATTGTGAAATCATTCAGTAAATAAAGAAAAACCCCAAGTGATATATGAAAATTTAAACAACAAAAAATAAGAAATAAAAGAGTGTTGTTTTTTAATACAACACTAATAACTGTGAGAAATATTCCACTAAGAATATTTGACGATCAGGATTTTTTTAAAGTTTTGATTGCTCCTTATGAGAAGCAATTCGGTTTGAATTTGAATTCTAAAAATATTGTGGAATATACAGAAAACACTGCAAAGCAAATTATATCAAAAACTATTAAAAGAAAAATGATTTCATTGAAAATGGACATAGCAACTCGCTTGGACAAAAGCATCTTAGGAATAAATATACACTATATAAAAGATTCAAAAATATGCATTAATACTATCCATCCATCCATCCATCCAATGGCGCTACAGCCCAAATCGAGCCTTGGCCTCCTCTAGGGCATTTCTCCAAGTCTGACGGTTCCTTGCAGCAGTTCTCCAGTTCCGAATGTTCAGCATTGTCTCTGCGTCAGCCGTCACAGAGTCCATCCATCTTCTCCTGGGTCTACCTACTGGTCTGTTTCCTGGAATTTCGGCCACCATAAGCCGTTTTGGGATACGGTTATCATTCATCCTGACTACGTGGCCGGCTAGTCTTAGTCTGTTGATTTTTATAAACGTTGAGAGTTCTGGGTCGTCAAAAATTTCATACAACTCGTTGTTGTATCTCCTTCGCCATATCCCATCCTCTCTCGTTGGGCCTATTATGCATCTGAGCACCTTCCTCTCAAACCTGTTGACTTGTTCCTCTATCTCCTGGGTCATAGTCCAAGTCTCGCTGCCATAGCACAGTACTGGTCGTATTACTGTTTTGTAGAGTGAGAGTTTCGTTTTTCTGTGCACAAATCTTGAGTGCAATATTTGTTTTTGGGCATAAAAAGCTCTATTAGCCAGTAGTATTCGTCTAGTTACTTCTTCCTTTTCATCGTTTCTTTTTGTAATTGTAGACCCAAGGTAGACTGTTTTATCGACTACTTCTAGATTATGTTCGTCGATAGTTATATTTCTTCCCATTCTAAATCTTCCAGCTCTGGATTGTTGCATCACCTTCGTTTTTTCTTCATTGATGTTCAGCCCTATGTCCTTGGCCGCCTCTTTTAATTCGACATAGACTTCTTTCGCTGCCAAGAAGGACCTTCCCACGATGTTCACGTCATCCGCATATCCAAGTAATTGTACAGACTGCGTTGCTATGGACGCATTTCGCCGTACTGATGTTTTTCTTATCACCCATTCTAGGGCCAGGTTGAAAAGCATGGGGGCTAGTCCATCTCCTTGTCTAAGACCTTGTCGCACTTCGAACTCTTCTGTTATTGCATTTTGAATCCTTACTTTCGCCAGGGAGCTATTCGTTGCGCATTTTATCAGTCGTACCAGCTTGGAGGGGACTCCTAATTCCAATAGGATCCTGTACAGCCTCTCTCTGTTTATCGAGTCATATGCCTGTTGAAAGTCGACAAATATCTGGTATATATCTATATTCCTTTCCCAGGTTTTCTCCAGAATTTGTTTTAAGGTCAGCAGTTGGTCCGATGTTGACCTGTTTGTCCTAAAACCAGCTTGATATTCTCCTATAAGGCCTTCCGCTATAGGTTCTAGTTTTTGTTTCACAAGGATTGTGAAGGTTTTGTAGCTGGTGCTGAGGAGTGAGATGCCTCTGTAGTTTTTACAGGTTAATTTATCTCCTTTCTTGTAGATTGGACATATAATCGCTTTCTTCCAGTCATCTGGTATAACTTCTTCCTCCCAGACGTTACATATGAGTTCGTGTAAGTTCCTTAAGAGTTGCGGCCCTCCTTCCTTTAGTAGCTCAGCTGCGATTCCATCGATGCCTGGGGATTTGCTGCTTTTTTGCCTTTTCACAGCTTCCCGTACCTCATCCAGTGTTGGTGGTTCTATTGGAATACTATCTTGAGGTATTACCATTGCTTCCGCCTGTGAGTCTTCGTTTATTCTTTGGGTTGGATTCAATAAGTTTTGAAAATATTGTCTCCATCTTTCCTTTATCCTATCCGGGTCTGCTAATAGGTTCCCATCCATGTCTCTACAAATATCCGTTCTTGGCTGAAACTTATTACTGATCTGGCGTGTTCCTTTGTAGGCTTGCCTAGTTCTACCTTCGCTGAAGTCTTCCTGTATCTGTAGGATCCTCCTGTTTAGATACTCTCTCTTTTTCTTTCTGCACAGCTTGTCTGCAGTTCTTCTTTTTAGCTTAAACACTTCCATCCTTGCTCTTGTGGGCCTTGCGATGTACTCCCGGTGGCTCTGGTTTCGTTCTTCTATTGCAGCTCTGCAATCCCGATCAAACCAGTCAATTCTAGTCTGTCTGGGGGCCCAGCCTAGGGCGTCTTCAGCTGCCTCCTTTACGCTGTTTTTCAGTTTTTCCCATTTGTTGTTAATGTCAGGCTCTTCTCCTACTCCTTCTCTCAGGTTTTGTACGATAGCATTCTGATAGGCCTCTCTTCTTTCTTCAAGTTTCAGCTTGTCTATATCGTACCTTAGCTGTGTTTGCCCTCTTTGAGTTTTGGTCGTTATCCGGGCTCTAAATTTCACTTTGACAAGATAGTGGTCCGAGCCACAGCACGCTCCCCTCATAGTTCTCACATCCAGTATACTCGTGGCCCCTCTTCTCTCAATTAGGACGTGGTCTATTTGATTATATGTAACCCTGTCTGGTGACTGCCACGTCATCTTATGAATATTTTTATGTGGGAACATTGTTGAACTTACTACCATTGAGTTCGAGCTAGCGAGATCGATCAATCTACTACCATTGTCATTGGTAGCGTTATGTAGGCTGTGCTTTCCTATGACTCCTAGGAATTCCTCTTCTTTTCCTACTTTGGCGTTCATGTCTCCAAGCACCATTTTAATATCGTTTGACGGTATTAATCTGATGACGTTTGTTAGCTCCTGGTAGAATTCCTCTTTCTCCTCATCCGTCTTGTCTTCTGTGGGCGCATGGACGTTTATGAGACTAATGTTATGTAGTCTTGTTTTAATCCGAAGCGTACATATCCTATTATTTACTGGCTTGAAGTCCAGAATCAGTGATTTCATTTTCTTTTCGACTATGAAGGCAACTCCGAACTCTCTTCTTCCATTCGATAAACCACTGGAGAGTATCGTGTGGGTTTTGAGATCCATTATGCCACTGTGAGTCCATTTGGTTTCCTGTAGAGCGGTGATTGCTATGCCGTATTTTTCCAATAATAATAAAAGCGAACGCAGAGCGCCCGTCCTGTTGAGCGTTCTGACGTTCCAAGTTCCAATGTCAAATTCCATATTTCGTTGCCTGGGTCGTTGCCGTTGAGTCCGTCCTGTCCGAGGCCTGCCTTGAGGATTCGTGACGGGTGGGTTTTTACAGTGGAAGGTTGTCAGCCTGCCGCCCAACCCCCAACCTGGAGGACCAGTCCGGTAATTGTTTCGTTTTGAGGCGCGAAACACTCGCCTTTCACCCTCCTCCGTCAGTTACTCTGGTATATACAAGAGCATCCAGGGAACACCCGATGTAAAGTCAACATCTTCGTGGAGGTGGAGGTAGGATTCGGTAGCATATCGGAAGGACTTAGGTCGTGAAGACCATGGGTCGCAGATGGCGTTTCTCAGGACTTGTCCCTTTGGTGTACCGGCACCACCAAAGGTCCCTGAGGCCGTTACTACCATTTGATCCCCCTGCATTAATACTATAGGTAAGTTCAAACCTTTATATTTATTATTTCATTGTTATTTTTCGTTTTAATGTATAAATCCCATAATTGCCGTTTTAGGGATGATTCAGCTTTATAAAAAACATACTGCTGCCATGCTTAAAGATGAAATTCTAAAATGTCTGAGGGAGTACAACATCGACATTAAACAAATATACTCCAATACCACAGATAACGGAGCAAACATTTTAAAAGCTTCGACAATTCTTCAGGAATTACAAGAAGAAAATTCGAATGAAGAAAGTGAAATGACATCCGATAGAGATGAAACAATTCACACCACATTAGCGTCGGTGTTTTCAGTTATTAGGTGTGCTGCACACACAATCCAACTGGCAGCGAATGATGTTATTAAGACAATTCAAAATAAAATAAATGAATGCAGAAACACTGTGAAAAAGTTAAGGACAGTAGTCAGAGGAGAATACACTAATATTGCAATGCCAACATTAGATAACGGGACTCGTTGGAATTCAACATTCGATATGATTAATTCACTGTGGATTTTAAAAGAAAACGTTGAAAATGAAGAAAATTTTGCTGGCTACGACGATGCTATCGATTTTATTTCAAATTTTGTGTTAGCATTTGAGCCTTTGGCTGAATGCACAAAAAAAAAAAACTTCAGAGTGAGCAGTACATTCTTGGAGATTTTTATCGTGACTGGCTAACCTGCGAATTATCACTAGAAGATTTATTTTCATCAAATCCGTTTGCTGAACTGCTATATGCTGCAATGACAAAACGCAAACAAGTATTGTTGAATAACGATGCTTTCTTTGCGGCGATAGATCCTAGATTCAACTTCGAGAACTCAGCGATCCTTACAGATCAACAAAAGAATAATGCAATTGTGAGTATTTTAACAATTTCCTTGATATAACTGAATACATATCTAACATTATAACATTTTTTAGGATCATCTTCTAAAAACATTTGAAGTAATTCAGCAACTGGAATCTATTCAAGACAGGCCCAAAAGCTAATAGAAATGAATGCTGAAATGCCAACGCAAACATCACATACGAGGATTCTTCGACAACGATTAGCTGTACTGTCTAATAATAAAAGATTGCCTCTCAATACAAATATCTTGCAATATTGGAAAAGTCATCATGATAATGACCTTAAAAAGGTAGTGCAGGTTGCACTTGCAGTTCCAGCAACACAAGTCTCTGTTGAAAGAGCTTTCAGTGCCTTATCATTAGTTTTAACTAAATTAAGAAATAAAATGTCAAATAAAACAATTAATAATATATTAATTACTAGATTAAATTTTCCATTAATTGAAAATGTCAATTTGTCTATTTTAGAGCAATAAAGTTACTATATGGGGGGTCAAATGGTAGCAAGGCCTCAGGGACCTTTGATGGTGCCGGAACGTCAAAGAGATAAATCCTGGGTAACGTCACCTGCGATCTAAGGTCTTCACGATCTAAGATTTTCCGATATGCTACCGAATCCTACCTCAACCTCCACGAAGATGTAGATTTTACATCGGGTGTCCCCTGGATGCTCTTGTGTACGCAAGAGTAACAGACTGAGGAGGGTGAAAGGCGAGTGTTTCGCGCCTCAAAACGAAGCAAATACCGGACTGGTCCTCCAGGTTGGGGGTTGGGCGGCAGGCTGACAACCTTTCACCGTAAAAACCTACCCGTCACGAATCCTCAAGGCAGGCCTCGGACAGGACGGACTCAACGGCAACGACTCAGGCAACGGAATATGGAATACGATCTTGGAACATGGAACGTCAGGACGCTCAACAGAACGGGCGCTCTGCGTTCGCTTTTATTAGTATTAAAAAAATATGGCATAAGGATCACAGCCCTTTAGGATACAAAATGGACCCACAGTGGTATAATGGATCTAAAAACCAACACGGTACTCTCCAGCGGATCATCAAATGGAAGAAGAGAGTTCGGAGTAGCATTCATCGTAGAGAAGGAAATGAAATCTCTGATTCTGGACTTCAAACCAGTCAGCAATAGAATATGCACACTTCACATTAAGACAAGGTTACATAACATCAGTCTTATAAACGTCCACGCGCCCACAGAAGAGAAAACGGATGAGGAGAAAGAGGAATTCTACCAAGAGCTAACAAAGACCATCAGGTTAATGCCGTCAAACGATATTAAAATGGTGCTTGGAGATATGAATGCCAAAGTAGGAAAAGAAGAGGAGTTCCTAGGAGTCATAGGAAAGCATAGCCTACATAACGTTACCAATGACAATGGTAGTCGATTGATCGATTTCGCAAGCTCAAACGCAATGGTAGTAAGCTCAACAATGTTCCCGCACAAAGATATACATAAGATGACGTGGCAGTTACCAGACGGAGGAACTAATAATCAAATTGACCACGTCCTAATTGAAAGAAGAGGGGCCACGAGTATACTGGACGTAAGAACAATGAGAGGAGCGTGCTGTGGCTCGGACCACTATCTAGTCAAAGTGAAATTGAGAACCCGGATAGCAACTAAAACGCATAGAGGGCAAACTCAGCCAAAATACGATATAGATAAGCTAAAACGGGAAGAAATAAGAGATGCCTACCAACATGCTGTCGTACAAAACTTGAGAGAGGTAGATGAGCAGCCCAGCATCAACGACAAATGGGAACAGGTCAAAAACAGCATAAAGGGGGCAGCAGAAGAGGCACTAGGCTGGCCCCCAGACAGACTAGAATTGATTGGTTTGACCAAAACTGTAGAGCAGCAATTGAAGAAAGAAACCAGAGCCACCGAGAGTACATCGCAAGGCCAACGAGAGCAAGGATGGAAGTCTTCAAGGAAAAAAGAAAAACCGCAGACAAGTTATGCAGAAAAAAGAAGAGGGAATATCTAAATAGGAAAATCTTACAGATACAGGAAGACTTCAATGAAGGGAGAATTAGACAAGCGTACAAAGGAACTCGCCAGATCACCAACAAGTTTCAGCCAAGAACGGACATCTGCAAGGACATAGATGGGAACTTGTTGGCAGATCCTGATAGGATAAAGGAAAGGTGGAGAGAGTATTTTCGGAACCTATTGAACCCTATCTCCATATCAAACGAGAATGCAGAGACAGAGGCATTTGTAATTCCCCAAGATAACATCTCAATAGAACCACCAACATTGGATGAGGTGCGGGAAGCTGTAAAAAGGCAGAGCAGCAACAAATCGCCTGGCGCCGATGGAATAGCAGCTGAGCTGCTAAAGGAAGGAGGACCCCAACTGCTACAAACTTTACACGAACTCGTATGCACCATCTGGGAGGAAGAAGTTATACCAGAGGACTGGAAGAAAGCGATTATATGTCCAATATACAAGAAAGGAGATAAATTAAACTGCAAAAACTACAGAGGCATCTCACTCCTCAGCACCAGCTACAAAATCTTCACAATCCTTGTGAAACAAAAACTGGAACCTATAGCGGAAGGCCTTATAGGAGAATATCAAGCTGGTTCTAGGACAAACAGGTCAACATCGGACCAACTGCTGACCTTAAGGCAAATTCTGGAGAAAACCTGGGAAAGGAATGTGGATGTATATCAGATATTTGTCGACTTTCAGCAGGCATATGATTCAATAAACAGAGAGAGGCTATATGAGATCCTATCGGAAATAGGAATCCCTTCAAAGTTGGTACAACTGATCAAATGCGCCACAAATAGCTCACTGGCGAAAGTGAGGATCCAGAATGTTATAACAGAGGAGTTCGAAGTACGTCAAGGGCTTAGACAAGGAGATGGGTTGGCCCCCATGCTTTTCAACCTGGCCCTAGAATGGGTGATAAGGAAAACGTCAGTCCAGCGAAGTGCATCAATAGCTACCCAGTCGGTACAATTACTTGGATATGCGGATGGCGTAAACATCGTGGGAAGGTCCTTTTTGGCAGCAAAAGAAGTCTATGTCGAATTAAAAGAGGCGGCAAAGGACATAGGCCTGAAGATTAACGAAGAAAAAACGAAGGTTATGCAACAATTCAAAACAGGACGATTTAGAATGGGAAGAAATATAACCATCGACGAACATAACCTAGAAGTAGTCGATAAAACAGTCTACCTTGGGTCTACTATCACAAAAAGAAACGAAGAAAAAGAAGAAATAACCAGACGAATACTACTGGCTAATAGAGCCTTTTATGCCCAAAAACAAATCCTGCACTCAAAATTTGTGCACAGGAAAACGAGACTCTCACTCTACAAAACAGTAATACGACCAGTACTGTGTTATGGTAGCGAGACTTGGACTATGACCCAGGACATAGAGGAACGAGTCAACAGGTTCGAGAGGAAAATTCTCAGATGCATAATAGGCCCAATCAGAGAGGATGGAATATGGCGAAGAAGATACAACAACGAGTTGTATGAAATTTTTGACAACCCACAACTCTCAACTTTAATAAAAATCAACAGATTGAGACTAGCCGGCCACGTGATCAGAATGGAGGACAATCGCATCCCAAAACGGCTTATGGCATTAGAAATTTCGGGAGTAGGCCAGTAGGTAGACCCAGGAGGAGATGGATAGACTCTGTGACGGCTGACGCAGAGTCAATGCTCAACATCCGGAACTGGAGACATGCTGCAAGGGACCGTCAAAATTGGAGAAATGTCCTTGAGGAGGCCAAGGCTCGATTTGGGCTGTAGCGCCATTGGATGGATGGAAAGTTACTATAATTTCAAAACAAAAATTCTTTAATTTAATAATTTTTTCAATTTACTATTTAAAAATTCTTGACATTTATTTTTTTTTGTTTACATATCGTGTGTGAGCCGTGAGGTTACTCATTTAAAGCTCACTCGCACTCACGAGCAAAAAATCAAAACAAATAATCCTCACTCATGATCATGTGGAAGTTGTGTATACATGCTCACTTGTGAATGAGTGGAAGCCGAGTGAGGTACTGACTTTCAGCACAATCAGGACGCAACTACAAAATTCATCCTCCATTTTGAATTTACAAATTCTGAGCACAAATTCGAAATTTGCAACCTTCAAAACCCCCAGGTAACGATTTTCAGCACCATCAGGACATAATTACAAAATTCATCCTTCATTTTGAATTTACAAATTCGGAGCACAAATTCGTTATTTGCGACCCTCAAAACCCTTAGGAACCGATTTTCAGCACAATCAGGACACAATTACAAAATTCATTCTCCATTTTGAATTCTCGAATTCTGAGCACAAATTCGAAATTTGCAACCTTCAAAACCCCCAGGTAACGATTTTCAGCACCATCAGGACATAATGACAAAATTCATCCTCCATTTTGAATTTACAAATTAGGAGCACAAATTCGTTATTTGCGACCCTCAAAACCCTTAGGAACCGATTTTCAGCACAATCAGGGCACAATTACAAAATTCATCCTCCATTTTGAATTCTCGAATTCTGAGCACAAATTCGTTATTTACGACCCTTAAAACCACAATTTACTGACTTTCAGCTCAATCAGGACACTATTGCAAAATTCATCCGCGCTTTTGGAACCGGCGGAAACGCTTTTGTAAAGTCATACAGTAAAAACATGTTTTTATATTACCCACTGGTAATGTTGTAGTAATAAGAATAAACAAAATTTAAAATGTCAAAAAATATCATATTAGCAAATTCTGTCATTGTTTCTGACTAATTTGGAAAATAAAATGTGGAATAAAACAATTCCTAATATTTAATCGTAATTACAAGATTAAATTTTCCATTAATTTAATGTCGATTTATTTTTTTCCTATAATTCCAAATTCCTTTTCATTAAATTTATTTTTAAATTTTGCCTATGTTTTAATTTAAAAAAAAATTTCAATATACATATATTTAAAACTTTTATCACCGCCTTTTACTATTTAACAATTCTTGGCGAAGTTTTTTTGGGTATCCAACGTGAGTTCACTCATTTACAGCTCACTAGCGCTCACGAGCAAAAAGCTAAAACACGTAATCCTCACTCATGAGCATGAGGAGGCTACTCATACATGATCACTCGTGAGTGAGAAAAAGCCGAAGTGAAAGTCTTTTTACTCACTCACGAGTGAGGCGATTTTATAATGAGGAATTTATAACTTCTCACTCACGAGTTCCTCATGAGTGAGAATTTCCGAACCCTGGTTTCGCTACAAAAGCTCTACACATAGAAGCGGTATCGGATCTGACATCCGAAGCATTCGTCGCCGCACTGAGAAGGTTTTTCTCTAGACGAGGTGTTTCAAGAGACATTTACACTGATAATGGAACCAACTTTGTAGGCGCTTCCAAATCATTGGATAAAGAAATAGAAGGTGCCTTGAAAAACAACATCCCAATAGCTGCAGAAAAGTATGCAATCATAAGGTTAACTGGCATTTTATCCCACCATCAGCCCCGCATTTTGGTGGATTATGGGAGGCTGGCGTAAAATCTATCAAATACCACCTACGCAGAGTGATTGGACAAAGTTTATTAACGTTTGAGGAACTAATGACGACTCTCACCCAGATCGAGGCAGTTCTTAACTCCCGTTCATTGTGTCCACTTTCTGAGAATCCGGAAGACCTTACGTGTTTAACACCAGCTCATTTTCTTATCGGCAACGCACAGTCATCAATACCTGAAACGGATTGGAGTTCGTATCAGCAGTCTCATCTATCCAGATGGCAGTATCTACAAAAACTAAAATATGATTTTTGGAATCGTTGGCAGACGGAATATCTTCATCGTTTACAACAACGACCCAAATGGAAGATTGAAGAGCTGTCGATAAGAGTTGGCACGCTAGTGCTACTTAAGGAAGAAAACTTGCCTCCTTCAGCTTGAAAACTAGCGCGAGTAATAGAATTGCATAGCGGAAGAGATGGTAAGGTACGAGTAGTTACGGTAAAAACCTAAGCTAATCAACTGAAGAGAGCCATATCGAAGATATGTTGTCTGCCTTTTAAAAATTAAGTAGCACTAATAAATCAATTTATTAGGTTAAGATGTAAATATACATATATTATCTATATACAACTACACAATAATTTAGGAAAACAGGTCTTTCTCGCAGATCAAAGGAAACCCAGAGATTGCAAAATGTGGAAAATCGGCATTATAATTAGTTTGATTGGCAATGTTAGCTCTTTAATTGCTTACGACTGTGGTCATGAGCAAATAAATAAAACAGTGATTTCTTTATTAAATGTCGAACCATGCAATATTGAAAATCCGACTACTAAATACGAGGAGGAGGATATACAGCTCTTAGAACTAAATGAAGTGACCTCTGTCCATATATACCAATGTAAAATTAATGTTTTGCAATCGGTGTATTATTGCGGTATGTTCAGTCACCTTTCTGTGGTCCCGGGAGGGCTAAGTACCTTCATAATGGAAATATCTAAAGAAACCTGTATTAAAATACATCAATTTGGTACGTTAGAACTGCAAAACAACCGGGTTATAGCAGGTATCAAGACCAACTCATCCACCCGATTCACCGAAGTTATTGCTGGAACAGTTGACCCCAAAGGCAATTGCCAAGGCACAACATACACCAATGGACAAACGTCGTGGATCGACGTTATAGTCATTCACGCCATGGAAGTGACCATAATGGACTACAACGGTAGTGCGCACTTGAATAATGACGAAATTATACTTCGTAACAATTTAGTATGTCCTTATATGAAGGGCAGGTGTATCGACCCTGAGTACGGTATCAGTTTTTGGAATTTGCTTACAGATGTAGGATGTGAAGCTGTGGGTTATAATGTACTCTATCAAGGAAATGCTACCAAAGCACAAAGCTTGGATGTATATAGAAAAGAAACTCACACCATATACACAGTAAGCGTTGGAGAAGTAATTTTTGCACTAGAGACAGTAAAACCAATCTCGGTATGCCACTATGACGAATATCAAACGGAGCATCCTCGTCTAGTCATTGTGAAGAAGTCACGACATGGTTACCCGTTTATTAAGAAGCCAATGAACACAAAAGGGTTGGACTTGTTCACTTATATCAATGCCAAATTTGTTTATGTAGAACGTCACATAAAGGCGCAAATCCAGACGCTCTACCTTAATCTCCTGAAAAGGAAATGTGAACTTGAAAGGGAGGTCTTAAAAACCCAGCTAGTCGCAGCCCATCAACATCCCACAGAATTTGCTTTCATGAGAATGAAAGAGCCAGGGTATACCGCCATATCAAGAGGAGAAGTCCTCTACCTCATCAAATGTCAAGCAGTCGAAGTTATAATCCGAAAAACCGAACGGTGTTTTAGCAAGCTCCCCGTCACATATCAAAATCGAAGCTTCTTCATCACACCGATAACACATCTGCTCCAAGAATTTGGTACGGAGATACCTTGCTCGTCGACCCTTACCTCAACTTATTTTCTACACGGAACCTGGTATGGATTTTCGCCACAAATCCATCGCTTAGAGTCACCCGAGTCACTAAAACCATCAGAAGATATACCGTGGAAATATAATAATCCTCATGAATTGATTAAATCTGGAATATACTCTTATGAAAGTGTCGATGACCTACGAAAGCAGATAATGTACCCTTCAGAACGTCAAGCAATTGAGAACATCGTTACCAAGGCTTTAGTCGGACACGACATAGATCAACAGGATATCAACATTCTACACCTCTTCTCGAATCATCATTTTACTCAAATATCGGAATATCTGTTTCAAACCTGGTCTATATTCTCAACGTTAGGTCAAGTATCTGCTGGGTTCATTGGGTTGTGGCTCATAATACGCTTAGTTAAATACCTCATAGGGGTAGTTATCAACGCCAAGCTCATCTCTTCACTCCGAGGAAAAAGCTGGTGGCTACTCGCAGCAACGTGTAACACACTTACCACATATCTGGTGCATAAAGACTTGCGACAATCTCATCAAGAACCAAACATACAATTGACGTCGGTGTGCACCGAGTCACCTCAACAAGCAGCAGAGGAGACCAATGAACTTCCGGCAAATGGAGTTCGAGAGTTAAGTAGCAGCACTGTGACATTAGACTCACTTCAACGCCAAACAAAAATATATCCATCACTAATTTCTAAAGCATAAACCAACTTGCATTGCATTTTCCTCCCTTTTATCCAAAAGCAAACTCATCTCCATTCCATATCCTTTATCTATATCCAGGGGCGGCGCTTTCATACGTGCGAATGGTGCACCTGCACCGGGCGCAATTTGACGGGGGCGCAATTTCAGAAATTAAGATTTAAAAAAAAAGTTGAAAACCCAAATCTGATTACCCAATTTCTGTCCCTATACTTTCTCATGCAAGAAAAAACGGGGAAATTTTACTTCTCCCCGGGCAGGAAGTTTCCAGAGATTTTAGCTTCGAGATTTTCATAAACTCAAGAAATGGTACTCGAGATTTTACTCAAAAAGTGAAGGAACAGACCTTCGTCTTGGAGAATCAGAAGCAATCTCCCGAATGAGAGAAAAATCTCGGCCGTTGGGAACACGCTGCAATGGTCGAGTAGACGAAGAGAAGTAACTATATTCAATGCCACGGAAAAGGTATCACAACCTGTTCCCAATTTTTGAGCCTTTTGTGTGGATATATAATAACACCATCTGTCCAGTAATATCTAGCCGCTTTGGTGCTTTTACTGCCTAACTAATATGTCAGTTCCACGGGCCAACAAACAAAAATTGACTATAATCGTCCATTCTCGATTTGATGAAGAATCGTATGGGGTTTCACAAGAGCCAACCTTCCCATTATGTTAGAATGTTCAGCTTGTTGTTGTTGTTTTAACCCTAATTCTCCCTTCTTCCAAATCTTTTCTTTTCTTTTCCTAACCACAGGGAGATAAAATACAGCAACATCCGTTAAGCTGTCAAAAAGTTGATTCAAAAATTCAGTGAAAGAATTCAGAAGTTTAAAAATTCTGCCCACCTCTTTGTGCCCTCGTACTCTCTTCTCCGCAAACGAAGTTTTTAGCAGTTATTTGTTGGTTGGATATTGACCCATATGAAACTCCCTATGTAATCTTATTATTAGGATGCAATCTTACATTTTGCGCAAACTATGACAATTATTTCTCCCATCCAGCGTGCTCCCACTGCGTTCAAAAATGAACAGCTTATGGGGCGCAATATCGTATAGTGCACCGGGCGCAAAAATCCAGAGCACCGGCCCTGTCTATATAACTAATCTGGGGCGAGTCGGAGCGCCCATCAAATAACTCCTTGCACTAAGAATCCATTGTGGTTCGGAGGAAATGCCAGCCACATAACCCCATTTAATTAGTATTTTTTTTCTCTCTTTGAAATACAGATATTTCAAGGCGGCCCAAAATGTTCAACAATAACAACCCGTAGCTGCAACCATCAAATGTTCAACGTCCCAATTCAACAGTGAACAACCCGTGGCTGCAACCATCAGCAAGTACGAAGCACAATAATTAGGCTGGAAACAACTACGCTCAGCAGTTGGAAAATTGCGACAGGTTGTGACCGGCAATAACCCCCGGGTTCATCGTTCCAATCAGCCAGCACGCACCTACCATCGTTGGGCAGTGAGGGCAGTGAGTACTACGCCGCCGCGATAACAACACAAGCGTGTCATTAAATATTTGTAAATTAATTAATTTTTGTACTTTGTAATAGTGTCTGAATAGAAAAAGTAAATAAAGTGTTTGATTTATGTTATTTAGAAGAAAAAGTAAATAAAGTGTTTGATTTATGTATCTTGTGATTCGTGCGCGAGTGAGTGACCAACAAGAGCCAGCCAGGAAGGAGAAAGAGGCAAAAAACATTCCTAATGTGACTGATTGGAACTCCGTGTCTAGACCATGAGCCGTTATACCCAAAAAGCTGCGCATCTGCATGTCTGACCAAATATCAGTAGTTAAAGTGAGATGTTCAGCATTGGAAAGCTTTGATTTCAATAATGTTGACAAGGCATCGTACTTCTCATCAAACCACCGCGTCAAGGTAGCTCTGCTGGGTATTTTATAATGAGGAGCAGTTACTTTAAGTATGTAGATGTTTAAAGCCTTGATTCTCTACCATGGAGAAAGGCTGATTGTCCTTACATATCATGTACAAAATAGCATTGTTGATTTTTCTCGCTCTGTCACCAGTAGTAGAAGTATATGAGAAAATTTCTTCAAAAGTATTCTTTATTGATTTCTGAATTTTAGTAGAACGCTTTGCAGGTAATTCTGCGTCATTGTCGATAATCAAATCTGCTGGAGGCGCTGGTGTGACAGTTGATGTAGATGGCTTTGGATTTAGGGTACTGGTACTGGTGCTGGCGCATTCTTCAATAACTTCCTCCATTTCCTTTGTTGATGTGCTTGGGCTTGATAGATCTGAATCAATTTTTTTTTGCAAATTATTAGTTTGTATTAATTCTAAATTAACAGCTTTGTGGATGTTCTTTATGTGTCCCATTAGGTTGGTAGTGTTTCCGTCCAATCAATCTACGGAATCACCATGTTAATTTCCAGACAATTGAAGGCAGGAAAAAAAATATGGGCGTGTAGAACACTTAATTTGAAGAATGATAGCGTTTTTTTTTACGGAACTGCATTGGCGAACTTAACCTAAAAAATTCGCAAAAGTCAAAAAACCGGTTTTTCGCCAATAAAACAAAAAGTTGGGCTCGGATCCGAAAAAGTGAAATTAGAAAGTTATAGGTATTAAAATTATCTTTCAATTGATGTGGTACAAAATATTGGTGAGTGTCTTATACATGGAAAAAAATGCTAAAAACCGCTAAAAAACGCTTCTTTTTCATTTATTTTCTTCTTCTTATTGATGCGACCTAGAAACTTTTTATTTGGTAAAAATGTTGCTTTTGGCAATCTGAAAACTCTTTATTTTTTTTTGGCTCGAAATTTTGCAAAATATGGGTGAAATTTCGATTTATGTAAAAAAAGCGTTTTCGTAAAATCCTTCGTCTACAACTCCTCGACCTCGTACGACATTTTTTCGAAGCTCTTTTTCTTCGCTAAGAGTTGGACTATCATGCACTATAAGTTAAAATTGGAGTTTTTCAATTTTATGTACAAAAAACTGGACAGCAAAAAAGACAAGTTTTTTTGTCGCAAAAAAGACAAGTTTTTTTGCCGCAAAAAAAACAAAGTTTTTGTACTGCAAGTTTTTTATTTCATTATTTTTCAACTCTAAACTACTATTTAATAAAAGTTTATATTCTTTTTACTAATTTTAAAATAAAATAAATTAACCGTACGACCGTCAACAGCGAAGACATTTTTTTAAATAACGGAGCCTTTTTCCTTTGTTAAATACCTGTGAATTTGAGACATATTGTTGTTCAATATTTACTGTACTACATACATACAAGTTGTTATTGACGTCTCAACAGCACGGATCATGTGCAATTTCATCTTTTACGTAGACTGTTTACTTGGTGAGCGGCCACTTCTAACTTTTCGCGCTGTAGTAATTTCTGGTTGTTCGAATCAATTTTTATTATATAAACTAGCTGGGACCCGGGGCGCCTATGCTGCTCCCATAAACCAATAGTAGTAATCAGGTGAAGCATTTTAATATACCGTAGGGGAGTTTGAAAAAGGCAATTTTGTGGTATTTTTGATTACAAATAACAAAATGTGAAACTATTAGGGATCTGACATGTTGATCGCGACAATAAAAACCATCCATTGACATATTATTTTTCGAGATATGAATTTTCATTCACAGATGCAGTGTCGCAATGAACTGCTTATTTTCTGTATTTTGGATAGCTAGGACCCAATGCGCCTTGCTGCAGCTAACGTTTAAATATTTAAAATCATTTCAAAGCTTCTAAATTCAACTTTGGAGTCATTAGATTCAAAATACATTTATTTGAACTATGACCAAAATTGCCTGAACGTTAAAATATTTAAAATTAATGCAAATAGCCGCATCCAGGACTCGAAATTCGAGGGCCATTTTCTATAGCTTTTTTTAATTTAACTCTAAAAGTCTGCAATAACAAAATTTTTCGAGAACAATAAAAGTAAATTGAAAAATGAAACAATTTTTTATACATAGTTGGAAAAAGCCATGCCAAAAAACCAACTTTTATTATCATTTATATAATGTATGACCAAATTACCTATTTATTCTCTAAAAAGAATATAAACTTTTATTAAATAGGAGTTTAGAGTCGAAAAATAATGAAATAAAAAACTTGCAGTACAAAAACTTGTCTTTTTAAATTCTTTTATTTAACTTACACTGTTTGTCGTCAAATCTTGGAAGTTAAATTTGACCCACTTCCCGGTTTCGGATAGAGCTGAAATTTTGCATTCACGTTTAGTTTGGATGACAATGCAATCTGGCCATTTTGTAAAAATATGAAGATGGCGGTTCCAAAATGGCGCCCGATTTACTTAACTTACACTGTTTGTCGTCAAATCTTGGAAGTTAAATTTGACCCACTTCCCGGTTTCGGATAGAGCTGAAATTTTGCATGCACGTTTAGTTTGGATGACAATGCAATCTGGCCATTTTGTAAAAATATCAAGATGGCGGTTCCAAAATGGCGCCCGATTTTTGAAATTGTGCTCCGCGGCCCTCTGACATGGGTATCAAATGAAAGGATATGACAGGTAGAACACAATAAGCTATGTGGCGTCATTCCAAATTCAAAATGGCGGCCAACACTTACACTGTTTGTCGTCAAATCTTGGAAGTTAAATTTGACCCACTTCCCGGTTTCGGATATAGCTGAAATTTTGCATACACGTTTAGTTTGGATGACAATGCAATCTGGCCATTTTGTAAAAATATCCAGATAGCGGTTCCAAAATGGCGCCCGATTTTTGAAATTGTGCTCCGCGGCCCTCTGACATGGGTATCAAATGAAAGGATATGACAGGTAGAACACAATAAGCTATGTGTCGTCATTCCAAATTCAAAATGGCGGCCAACATTAAATTGCGAAAAGCTTATAATAGACTAAGAGGTAGAAAATATAACCGATCAACTTCCAATTTTGCACACACTCGTAGTTCGGGTGGTTAATGTGTATGAATGATGAGATG
Organism: Thereva unica; assembly: GCA_949987705.1. NCBI lineage: Eukaryota > Metazoa > Arthropoda > Insecta > Diptera > Therevidae > Thereva > Thereva unica. Next base: position 22,141 of record CATLJY010000577.1, read on the forward strand.
AATAGTTGAGTTAAGGGTGAGTTGATAATAAAGAAGCAATACACGTTACAAAAAATCACAAACAAACACAGAGAAGCTGCTGTCAACTAAATTCAACTACTCAAATACTGAACTCATGTCCGTATGCATAATTTCAACTAAACCCAGGTAGCAGAGCTGAGTCGAGTTCAGTCAACCTTAACCCAACTCGACTCCCGTTTACATGTAGTTAGACTTGGGTTCAACTTGAGTTCAACTCATCATGTATAAGTACTAAATGCAATCTGACCTTTTGGTAAAAAAATTAAGAAGACGGTTCCGAGATGGCGGCCGTTTTGCAATTATGTTCCACCGAGCCCACGACATGGGTATCAAATGAATACAGTAAACTGTGTGACGTAATTTTAAATCTAATAGAATTGCCATCATAAAATGGCGGAATACATATAATAAACTAAAAAGTAGAAAATAAAATAAATGTTTAAAAAAATTTTTTAAAAAAAATTCTTTTCATTAACTAAAAAATGTACTGAAAAGTAAAAAATAAAAAATATTTTAAAGAAAGCGTGAAATTTCAATTTTAATGAAAAAGTTAATTAAAAGAATGGCGCATTTTTCATCAAAAAATTTTGTTAGAATTTGAAATTAACAAAGCAAAAAATTGAGGGGTAATTGTAAATCTCACGAGATTTACAGTTATGTTTTCAATTTTTGATGAAAAATGCGCCATTCTTTTAATTAACTTTTTCATTAAAATTGAAATTTCACGCTTTCTTTAAAATATTTTTTATTTTTTACTTTTCAGTACATTTTTTAGTTAATGAAAAGAATTTTTTTTAAAAAAAATTTTAACCATTTATTTTTTGCGGCTATTTTCTGCCAAAACAATTACACAAAAATTATGGAAAAACAAAATAATGACCTCGATCCTCAGATCCGGCGGGTCGAAAGTGAGTACGGATTTGACACTTTGCGATTCTCAAATCCGCAACCGCAAATTTCTTTGGCTAGTCTCTAGGCACAACGTCCCACTTTTGTTTTGTTATTCTGAAGAGATACATACAAATTTAGTTAATAAAAACTTAAAAATATGCTTTTAAACAAAGGGCTGCAAAAATTTTAGATTTGGGGCAAATCGTTTGTAAAATTTTTGTAAAATATTAAAAATTCTGAGAAAAATCACTTCCTTATATTGATGGACTATAAGGACGGTCTTAAATACATTGTTCGTGCAATTAAATCTATAAATTTTCATTCATTTCAGTAAGCGTTTATATGCCCTGGTAAAAATTAGATATCTACTTTTCGTTTTAAACCTACCAAATGTTTCGTTTAAATCACACGTATTTTTTGTGACAAATCCACAGCGAAGTTCGATAAAACTGAATTTTTGTTTTGGTCTACAGCACCACCTACATGACAATAAACTATAATAAAATGAGAAGCATATAAAATATGCATATAAACAAATAAATACTTTATATTATTTCCGCGAAATTTCTTAATGATTTATAGAGCCGCCGAAGAGCCATAAAAACTCAAGAAATTGATTTTTTTGCACTTTTAATTAAATAAATGTTTATGTTCTCCTGAGTATCATTATTAAATAATATAATTTAGTAAGAAATATAACCAAAACATGTTACACCGAAGTAAAAAAAAATTGTATTTCACCATTTTGCGGCCGGGGATTGAACTTGGTTCCCCTGGGATAGGACTCTAGCGCCTTCCCATTACGCCAAACACTAACTTGTAGGAATGTGGCAATAAACCTATTTATTCATCCTTACGTAAAAAGTTACATTCCAATGCTAGATATGTACATATAAAGTTTCGAAGGAAGTAAAAAACTGAATTATGACAACAGATTTTCTATTATTTATGTGTGTTTTGTATATTTTATGGAAATTGATAATCACAGGTAAAACGAAGAGTAATGTAATATTGCCATAGATGGTAGGGATGTTCATGCAAAATATTATTCGATGTGATACATCGAAACGTTGCATCGATGTTTTACGATGCATCGTATAAAAACATCGTCGATGCATCGCATAAAACATCGACGTATTATATCGCTTAAAAATACAGGAGCAGGCATTAGAAAAATGAGAATCCAAAGTTTTCAATTCAATCAAATATACTTAACTTACAAATCCCAATATTTTCTGTCCAAACTTTGCATAAATAAAATTTTATTGACCCGCTTTGCTTGTATTCTGTTGCGTTGTTGATTCAAAACTTGTGAAGCTTTTGAAAAAAGTCTTTCCGATGGTACTGAGCTGGCTACCAAAGTTAAATATTTATATGCTATCTTGTACAATTTTGGAAATTGTTGTTTATAGTGTGACCATACTTCTAACAGATTTTCATTAAGCCAACCAACCGGTGTCCTCAAGTAGACAGACAGCTCATCAGAAACACTTTCTTTACTCCTATTTGATTTCCAGTTTCGGTGAACTAGTTTATGATGATCGCTCCAGAGACTAAAATCAACCGCTGTTTTGTCCGACGAACTATCTGAATCAGATTCTGGAGTACGCTTTTCCTTCAGGAGATCTTTCCTCATTATATCTTTAATTTTTTGGACAGCATTTGCACAAGCCATCGAGTCTTCAAAATGTAGTTTTTTGAACCCTGGGTCCAATAACGTCGCGATAGCTAAAGTTGAAACTTGTTCAATAGCGCCCATCCGCTTATTGATTTCTTTCAGAACGAGTTTATGTACCTCCATCAATAATGGTTCATCAATCACAAGCGTTTTGAGTTTTGAAAGCATGCAGTGGACTAAAGGAATTACTTTACTGCTGGTACAATATTTATCGCCAGATATTTCTTTAGTTGCAGCTTCAAGTGGACGTAGTATGTTAAGAAGCGATGATGCTATGTTTAATTCTAAACCAGTCAACATTGGCGGTGCTGTTTTATGGCAAATCAATATTTCACTCACAGCATTTTTAAGCTCTAAAAATCTTTGAATCATATAATATGTACTGTTCCAACGTGTAGGAACGTCTTGTATTAACTTTGTTTCAGCGCTCACTGACTTTCGCAATGCGTCGCTTACCACACAGCTTTGTTTAAAGAAGGTAACAATGGCCTTTATTTTCGACAGTATATTTTGCCACTCAGGAATGTGCAGAATATTTTGAGCAACTAAATTCAGTGTATGAGCGAAACAAGGGATGTGCTTCTTTTTTCCAAATGCTATTTCCACAGCTTTTACCATATTCGCGGCCGATAACAATTGCAGAGACTTTGTGTGTGTCAAACCGCCATTCGTCGCAAGTTTTAATCAGCATTTGTGCTATATATTCCGATGTGTGTCTTTCATCAAGTTGATAAACTCCTAATGTTACTGATTGGAACTCCGTGTCTAGACCATGAGCCGTTGGGTATAAAGCTGCGCATCTGCATGTCTGACCAAATATCAGTAGTTAAAGTGAGATGTTCAGCATTGGAAAGCTTTGATTTCAATAATGTTGACAAGGCATCGTACTTCTCATCAAGCCACCGCGTCACGGTAGCTCTGCTGGGTATTTTATAATGAGGAGCAGTTACTTTAAGTATGTAGATGTTTAAAGCCTTGATTCTCTACCATGGAAAAAGGCTGATTGTCCTTACATATCATGTACAAAATAGCATTGTTGATTTTTCTCGCTCTGTCACCAGTAGTAGAAGTATATGAGTAAATTTCTTCAAAAGTATTCTTTATTGATTTCTGAATCTTAGTAGAACGCTTTGCAGGTAATTCTGCGTCATTCTCGATAATCAGATCTGCTGGAGGCGCTGGTGTGACAGTTGATGTAGATGGCTTTGGATTTAGGGTACTGGTACTGGTGCTGGCGCATTCTTCACTAACTTCCTCCATTTCCTTTGTTGATGTGCTTGGGCTTGATAGATCTGAATCAATTTTTTTTTGCAAACTATTAGTTTGTATTAATTCTAAATTAACAGCTTTGTGGATGTTCTTTATGTGTCCCATTAGGTTGGTAGTGTTTCCGTCCAATCAATCTACGGAATCACCATGTTAATTTCCAGACAATTGAAGGCAGGAAAAAAATATGGGCGTGTTGAACACTTAATTTGAAGAATGATAGCGTTTTTTTTTTACGGAACTGCATTGGCGAACTTAACCTAAAAAATTCGCAAAAGTCAAAAAACCGGTTTTTCGCCAATAAAACAAAAAGTTGGGCTCGGATCCGAAAAAGTTAAATTAGAAAGTTATAGGTATTAAAATTATCTTTCAATTAATGTGGTACAAAATATTGGTGAGTGTCTTATACATGGAAAAAAATGCTAAAAACCGCTAAAAAACGCTTCTTTTTCATTTATTTTCTTCTTCTTATTGATGCGACCTAGAAACTTTTTATTTGGTAAAAATGTTGCTTTAGGCAATCTGAAAACTCTTTATTTTTTTTGGCTCGAAATTTTGCAAAATATGGGTGAAATTTCGATTTATGTAAAAAAAGCGTTTTCGTAAAATCCTTCGTCTACAACTCCTCGACCTCGTACGACATTTTTTCGAAGCTCTTTTTCTTCGTTAAGAGTTGGACTATCATGCACTATAAGTTAAAATTGGAGTTTTTCAATTTTATGTACAAAAAACTGCACAGCAAAAAAGACAAGTTTTTTTGTCGCAAAAAAGACAAGTTTTTTTGCCGCAAAAAAAACAAAGTTTTTGTACTGCAAGTTTTTTATTTCATTATTTTTCAACTCTAAACTACTATTTAATAAAAGTTTATATTCTTTTTACTAATCTATATTAATAAAAGAAAGTGTGTGTCTGTAAGTCTGTGTATCTGTGTGTCTGCTTGTGCGTACCGTCACGCATTGTAGCCAAACTAGAAGAGATAGAAATCTGAAATTTTTTTTGTAGATGCATGGATACTCCAGAAGGTGGAAGTAAGTTTCCGTTTTTCGCTATTTTGATTAGTTTTTTTTTAATTAATTAATTAGTACGATTTGTCACAATTTTTTACGCTCTACGCCTGGTATCTCGGCTAATGTATATCGTAGAACATTATTAATGCCACCAATTGAAAGATTAGACAATTCTGGTTTAAAATTATTTGGTTCAAATCTCAGAAAGGCGATTTTTCGAAATTCATCCCATAAGGGGGTGAAATGGGGTCAACCCAAAACCGCTGGAGCTATAGGGCTGAAATTTTGACAGTGAATCCCAATAATGACGTGAACATCCACTAACAAGCGATTTTTCGAAATTCATCCCCTAAGGGGGTGAAATGGGGTTTACCCAAACCGCTGGAGCTATAGGGCTGAAATTTTGACGGTGCATCCCTATAATGATGTGGATATCCACTAACAAGCGATTTTGCGAAATTCATCCCATAAGGGGGTGAAATGGGGTTTACCCAAACCGCTGGAGCTATAGGGCCGAAATTTTGACAGTGAATCCCAATAATGACGTGAACATCGACTAACAAGCGATTTTTCGAAATTCATCCCATAAGGGGGTGAAATGGGGTCAACCCAAAACTGCTGGAGCTATAGGGCTGAAATTTTGACAGTGCATCCCTATAATGATGTGGACATCCACTAACAAGCGATTTTTCGAAATTCATCCCATAAGGGGGTGAAATGGGGTCAACCCAAAACCGCTGGAGCTATAGGGCTGAAATTTTGACAGTGCATCCCTATAATGACGTGGACATCCACTATAAATCGATTTTTCGAAATTCATCCCCTAAAGGGGTGAAATGGAGTTAACCCAAACCGCTGGGGCTGAAGGGCTGAAATTTTGATAGTGCGTCCCTATAATGACGTGGACATCCACTAAGAAGCGATTTTTCGAAATTCATCCCCTAAGGGGGTGAAATGGGGTTTACCAAACCGCTGGAGCTATAGGGCTGAAATTTTGACAGTGCATCCCTATAATGGCGTGGACATCCACTAAGAAGCGATTTTTCGAAATTCATCCCATAAGGGGGTGAAATGGGGTCAACCCAAAACCGCTGGAGCTATAGGGCTGAAATTTTGACAGTGCATCCCTATAATGACGTGGACATCCACTATAAATCGATTTTTCGAAATTCATCCCCTAAAGGGGTGAAATGGAGTTAACCCAAACCGCTGGGGCTGAAGGGCTGAAATTTTGATAGTGCATCCCTATAATCACGTGGAAATGAATGACTCAAAATTCACTTTATTTAGGATTCCTTTGTCACTTCTCTTGATGACATATACACACCAATCTCTGCTTAAAAACTTGCAGATTTGTTGAGCAGAGGTGATATACGCAGCAATTTGTTTACCATGTTTATTAAAAAAATGCTCTATAATAAACCTTTTTTAGGGATAATAACAACTGACTTTTTTGTTTGTTTTTTTTTTCAAGGAAAACAGTGCACATAATAAACATAATAGTTTTTTTTTAAAGGCGTTGCAAGGCACGCGGGTTTTATGCTAGTTTTAAAATAAAATAAATTAACCGTACGACCGTCAACAGCGAAGACATTTTTTTAAATAACGGAGCCTTTTTCCTTTGTTAAATACCTGTGAATTTGAGACATATTGTTGTTCAATATTTACTGTACTACATACATACAAGTTGTTATTGACGTCTCAACAGCACGGATCATGTGCAATTTCATCTTTTACGTAGAATGTTTACTTGGTGAGCGGCCACTTCTAACTTTTCGCGCTGTAGTAATTTCTGGTTGTTCGAATCAATTTTTAGCTTTTTCAAAAAGAAAGCTTATACAGTGGCTCTGTCCGTCTGTCCGTCTGAAGCCTACTTTCATCTCTGAAAGTACTGCAGATACAGACTTGGGAAATATCTCAAAATGTAGCTCTTGGTAAAAAGACCAAAAACTGAAAAAATGGTCTGGAAATTTCAACCAGAAGTATATTTAAACAACAAAAAAGAGCCTTTAAAGAAAATATTGTGACTAATTTTTGTGTTCTAAGGCTTATAACTTTTTAATTATTCATTTTACCACAAAATTTCTAAGTAATAAATTGTAGATTATTTAATTTTAAACAAAAAGTGTTTTTGCAAATTTCCGGTAAGATGTGCCGTTTCGGAGATATAGTGGAAAACCCATTTGCATACGTTTTCCAAGATGGCGGCCAAATGGGGGGGGGGGTTAGAATCCCGAAAACTCAAACTTAAGCTCACCCTGACCCCCCTACACATCCCAAAAATAAAACCTTGTCCTGCATTTTTGCAATGTTAAAGTACCATTTCCATGGACTATAAAGGGCTAGGGAAACTCCCTCGTCCGTGGGGCTGCGAGTTCGATCCTTCGGCTCACGGTGCTTTTTTTTTCGTCATAATAATTTTTTTTAATTTCCTTCGGGGATTTTGTTTCATATGAAACAAGTTTTTGACATGAATACGTCTCTAAATTTGCTTCCAGAACAAAAACCGATGATAACGAAATTATGGCATATAGTTTTTATTTGCTGCTCAAAAACTATTGTTTATATTGAATAAAGAAATATACCATGACGTGTGTGAAGAATCAAAGAATTTTATTGTTTACATTTGATTTCCTTTTTTTAAAGCTATTATGATTATATTGTAGTGTTTGTTAAATACTTTGTTAAGTTTTAGATTACGCAGTCTCACAACTTATAACCTACATAAGCCTTTAACAAAAACTTTTCAAGATTAATTATATATAGCGTTGGTCAGTGTGATACTTATGAATCTCCATGGCCAAACTAGGGTGCGGTAAGCCGAATTTTTAACAATAAGACATGTATGTTTAAGTAAAATAATACACCTAATTCTGTTGTGCAAAGTGCACCACATTAGATTTTCCTCCAATCCAAAGAAAATTGTTTAGATTCGTTTTCTATAGTGTTTACATGTGTGATGTGCTTTTTTTTCAATTTGACACATTCGAATTATTGGCCTCGATTCCCAGATCCGGCGGCGTGGAAGTGAGTCTGAAGTGTTATTCAACAGAAAGAATACCATGAAAAAGCGTAATTAGTGGCTAGTCTCTAGGCACAAAATCCCACTAGTTATTATACATATAAACTAGCTGGGACCCGGGGCGCCTATGCTGCACCCATAAGCCAATAGTAGTAATCAGGTGAAGCATTTTAATATACCGTAGGGGAGTTTGAAAAAAGCAATTTTGTGGTATTTTTGATTCCAAATAACAAAATGTGAAACTATTAGGGATCTGACATGTTGATCGCGACAATAAAAACCATCCATTGACATATTATTTTTCGAGATATGAATTTTCATACACAGATGCAGTGTCGCAATGAACTGCTTATTTTCTGTATTTTGGATAGCTAGGACCCGGTGCGCCTTGATGCAGCTAACGTTTAAATATTTAAAATCATTTCAAAGCTTCTAAATTCAACTTTTATAAACCAATAATAAAAAACCAACTATTCCTATAAAAGTTGGAGTCATTAGATTCAAAATACATTTATTTGAACTATGACCAAAATTGCCTGAACGTTAAAATATTTAAAATTAATGCAAATAGCCGCATCCAGGACTCGAAATTCGAGGGCCATTTTCTATAGCTTTTTTTAATTTAACTCTAGAAGTCTGTGTGGCAGCAATCGGCAACACACAACAACATGACAATCCACTGGCAACCCAGATTTGTTATCATCAAAAATCGACTGTTATCAGCTAACAGTTAACAACATGACCGGCAGTCAGTAGTTAGCAACGACACCAGCAGCAGCCACTGGACCGATTTTCTTGCCATAGCAAACCGCATTAGTTTTAAGGAGTAATATTAATTATGTATAATAAAGTTATAACGTGAAGTGAATAAGTTTCTTTTTATAAAAATATATTTATATATGTGGAACCGACCAGTAAGTTCCACAAATGGTGACCCCGAGTGCAAAAAACAATTAAAAATTTCCCACGCGGTAGACAACACAAATGGTGATTACAAAGCAGAAATTATTAAATTCAAAAGTGCAGAAAAATAATTAGCATCATCGCAACAAGAAAGGGTAAAAAGTTTTGAATTTGATCCACACACATTATACATTTAAGAATATTTAAAAAAAAAAAGTTTTTTTTTGCAAGTCATATCTGTACATAACGATTGACAGTTACGGTTAAATATCACAGAAGACAATCGTTATTCATACCGTAATTCGTGAACATAAAAGGACCAGAACGTGGTTCTTAAGGTAACAAAAAAAATAAAAAACATTTTACCTAACGAATTAAACTCTAATTATATTTATACGGTTAACCATATATAGACATTTTATATTTTTTTCCCCCACTGATTAACAATAAATTCTGAAAATAAATGATTTTTTTCATAACAAATCAGTAAGTACATAAGTGAAACTTTGTTCGGATTTTTATATAAAATACAGTGCCATTTATCATTACCTAAATTATGCAAATAAAATATTGGAGACACACATATTTCCCACGTGCATGCAAATTTTTTTCCTCCTTTTGTCACTTCAAGAAAACGGTTTATTTTCAAAGAAAGTAAAATAGCGGCAAATTCTATATGCAGGAAAGTGCATACAGGCAAAGTGATTAAAATAATTGAAGGAATATTTTTTTTTCAATTGAAATTATTGAAATATTATTTTATTGTGCTAACATTTTGACAGTGATAAATAATCAAATAAAGTGATAAATTATCAAAATTTTAGAATTTTTTTCTCCCAAAAAACGATTTGAGAGCAATTTCAGTTAAAAACTCACATCCAGCATAACGGGATTAAATAAAACAATGCAACACTCATCGGAGGCTAAAATCATGTACAATGCGGCTAATGCGGATTAAATATATTGACAACATATGTATGTAGATGCAGAGATAGAGCACGATCATCGCTACAAGGAGCCACGAAAGATATTCTTTGAATATTTCATTTTTATGTTACTAATATTTTTTTTTTAAATTCTTTTTAGATACACATATTATCAAATCTTGTTCACATATCTACATAAAGTACTTAATCATTTTGAAAATCACAAATATTATTTTGAACAGAGGTATTTAAAAAAATTAAATAATAACATTTAACATTTTATAGTATTTAAGCTTATTATGATATTTTATACTTAGTATTTAAGCTTATTATCACACTTTAATCTTTATTGAGCTCATTTCTACAATTTTATTTCTGGGTGTCGTGAACTCGCTCAATTATTATTTAACAATTATATGTCGTGATTTGAATTTTGATAATTTACAGATATTTTCTTTAATAAATGAGAATAAACTGCATACCTTCAAATAGTGACGATATAGTTATCCATATTTTGCGCGGTAGCCTATAACAAATACCTACTAACACATATGTTCAACAGTAAAAACATAAATATTTATATATACAAGCATATATACGTTCTCTACTTTCACGTTTCGTACAAAATTTTAATTTAAATTACAAAGTCATCTTAAACTTATAAGCGAGCCCTATTAGTTACAAGATTTACATTGACTTGCACCACACTTCTCTCCCCGATAAACAAAATTTATCAGATAGTGAGATCTTACCATACCTATACTTCTTTCGCTGATAAGAGAAACTTATCAGAGAGTAAGAGCTAGTCCTAATCATTCTTCCTTTAAAGATAAAAGAAAAATGCTAATTAGGCAGTGAGAATACAACGTGACAAAATACTTTGGTCTACCTTTAAAAACTTAAAATTCAAAACGTGCGACTTTACTCAGCCACAATGGCCAACAACAGCGATGACGGTAACTCACCTCCGACGCCCTCAAAGGCAAATATTTTAGATCCTAATAATACGGATAATATCCTTGCCCCATATATATCGACATTAAAAATACCCAATTTTTGGCACAAACGGCCAGACTTATGGTTCCTCCAAGTAGAAACACAGTTTCGCGTAAAAAAGATTACATCGCAAGAAACTAAATACGACTATTTAGTAGCTTCTCTACCCTCTGAGACTATGGAAATGGTATCAGACGCCCTCTTGAATCCTCCACAAGTAAACAAATATGATAATTTAAAAACACTCCTACTTTCGCGTAATCAAGAGTCCGAAGAACGCCGACTTGATGAACTACTACATAAAATGGAACTTGGAGACTTCAAGCCATCGGAGCTGTACCGCCGAATGGAATCCACAGCCGGAACCAATAGTCTTATAAATAAAAAACTACTAATGAAACTGTGGATTAACAAGTTACCAGGCCCTATGCAAACATGCTTAATCGCGGTCGAAGATTCGCATACCGAAAGCGAGATCTTCACAATTGCAGACAAAATATTCGATAACTCAAGTTCATTAAGAATCTCAGCCGTTCGTCAAAACCCAAACAGCCAGGCTCATGTTGAGAATGCATGGACCCAACAAATTCAAAAATTGACTGAACGGATTTCACACTTGGAAGCTAGACAATCACGACCCAAGAAAAAAACTTTTTCTAAAAACAGAGGTTTCTCTAGATCACAATCGCGCACGAGCAATGGCAAACAGATTTGCTGGTTTCACAGCAGGTATGGCAGCAAAGCCAGGAGATGTGTTAAACCCTGCAGTTTTTCTGAAGCCCCTCAACAAAATGCAAAAAACGAAGATTAGCTATCTCGTCTACGGCAACGAAGATCAGCAACATCCCTCGCCGCCTATTCGTTTTTGATCCTTTGACAAAATTCCAATATCTAATCGATACTGGAGCAGAAATATCAATCGTCCCAAAACGCTACTTTTCCAAGTTTCCACGAACTTTAGATTTTAACCTCATATCTGCTAACGGCTCAAATATAGCGACATTCGGTTCGAAACAATTGACGCTGAGCTTAAATCTACGTCGAAGTTTTGAACACTTATTCATTATCGCAGCAGTCGACCATGCGATCATCGGAGCCGACTTCCTTTATAAGTTTAATCTTCTGGTAGATCTCCGAAACCGGAAACTGATCGACAATACAACATTATTATCTGTAAATTGCCCATACAGCAACATCGACTCTTGCTCTCCCAGACTTTATCCTTTGGAAGGAGAATACTGTGCAATACTTAATGATTTTTCGTCGCTCAGAACTCCTCCAGACTTCAACACAAAAGTGAACCACGAGGTCGTCCATCGTATAAATACTCAAGGACCTCTCCCGTCTGCACGACCAAGGAGACTCAATCCAGAAAAATATAGGATAGCTAAGGCATCTTTCGCGGAAATGGTCAATATGGGAATATGTCGCCCGTCATCATCATCCGTCGCATCTCCATTGCATATGGTGCCAAAGAAGGGATCATCCGACTGGAGACCATGTGGTGACTATCGACAATTAAATGCAGTTACAATTTTTGATAAATACCCGCTCCCAAATATCCAAGATTTTACTCTTAATCTTCACGGTTGTCAAATATTTTCCAAAGTTGATTTAGTCCGAGCGTACCACCAAATACCCGTCGCATCCGAGGATATTTATAAAACGGCAGTGACAACTCCATTTGGTTTATACGAATTTTTGCGAATGCCCTTCGGCGTTAAAAATGGAGCACAAACGTTCCAACGTTTTATTAGCCAAATGCTAGGCGATTTAGATTTCATATTTATATACGTTGATGACATCCTCATATTTAGCAAATCGCCAAAAGAACATAAGGAGCATTTACGACAGTTATTTATGCGATTACAGAAACACGACATGAAAATTAATGCTTCAAAATGCATTTTCGGAGCAAACGAAATGAACTTCCTTGGTCACAAGATTACTTCTAAAGGCATTACACCTTCACAAGATAGAGTACAAGCCATTTCTTCCTTTCCAACCCCGTCTTCGCAAAAGAGCCTACAACGTTTCCTTGGTATGGTAAACTTCTACCATAGGTTTTTACCCAATATTGCTGAACAAGCAGCACCGCTTTACGACCTACTTAAGACAACCAAACCCATAAAAAACCACAAGGTCGACTTTCAATGGTCCAGTGAACATGAAAACCATTTCAAAAGCATTAAGAAAAGCTTAGAAGACTGCACCCTACTAGTACACCCCGATACATCGGCGCAAATTGCAATATGGGTAGACGCATCGAATGATGCTGTAGGCGCTGTTCTCCAACAACGTTGTCATGATACATGGCAGCCCCTTAACTTTTTCTCTAAAAGGTTACAAACAACCGAAAAGAAATATTCAACCTTTGACAGGGAGTTGCTGGCTATCTATCTCGCCATTAAGAGATTCAGATATTTCGTTGAAGGTAAGAAATTTATCGTCTACACGGATCATAGACCCCTCACAAGAGCGCTACAATCTAAAACGGAAAAATCCCCTAGGCAAACAAATCAACTTGGTTACATATCACAATTTACGAACGATATTAGGCATGTAAAAGGTTCACACAATATCGTTTCAGATACTTTATCTCGGGCTTATATTAATACAATAGAGAACATTACTAAGGTAGACTTCCAAACCATTAAAAGGGAACAAGATTCAGACGAGGAACTCAAACGAATACTAGCACAATGTGCAAAAGGTGACACGAGATCCTTTATTCTAAAAAGGATAGCAATCCCCTTTGAAGAGGACGAAATATGGTGTGAAGTGTCCACAGGAGTCAATAGACCCTACGTTCCCGAAACAATGCGTCGTACCATCTTCGATAAGTTACACAACTTATCTCATCCTGGCATACGATCATCTAGAAAGCTAGTAACAGCAAAATATTTTTGGCCAAAAATGAACTCCGATATTAATGCATGGGCAAAAACCTGTATCCCCTGCCAGAAATCTAAAATAACTCGTCACACCTTTTCCCCTCATGGACGATATGAAATACCCAAAGGAAGATTTGAACATGTGCATATGGACATCGTGGGCCCTTTAGTTCCTTCACAAGGACACCATTACATCTTGACCTTAAAAGATCGTTTTTCGCATTGGCCAGAGGCCATTCCACTCAAAGATATGTCTGCCAAATCGGTTTCCATGGCTTTCCTCCATCAATGGATATCAAGATACGGTGTACCTAGAACCATTACCACTGATCAGGGTTCTCAATTTGAATCGTTACTTTTTCAAGAAATTTCGAATATACTGGGCACACACCGCATACGAACAACTACATATCACCCACAAGCAAATGGTTCTATTGAAAGGTTCCATAGGCAACTCAAGGTGGCCATAAGAGCCACAGGAGATTCCAAAAATTGGTATCATAACCTGCCTCTAATTCTTTTAGGTTTACGATCCGCTATAATAGAACATTTACAAATTACCCCTGCACAACTATTGTTTGGCCAACAACTGCGCTTGCCAGGAGAACTAGTTGCAGGAGAAACCAACTTTAATAAGGAATTAACAACAACCCTAGCAAATGAATTGCAGCAATCCATTGCAAAAATCAAACCAGCCCAGCCGCGCACACGTAAACAAACTAACACTTTTATGCCACAAAATATGGACAAATGTACTCACGTATTTGTAAGGGACGACACCGTAAAACCTAGCTTAAACCCTCCTTTCACTGGCCCATACCCAGTCATTTCGAAACACGACAAATATTTCAAAATATTGTTAAAAGACAAAGAAAGAAACATCTCTATAGACAGGCTTAAACCTGCATTCCTTTTAACACCCGACTCATTTACCTCTAACTATCATCTTAGAAATGAGTTCAAAAAGAAAACCATGTTTCAAATTTAAAGATACAAGTTAAAAAATTAGATAAACAACTAGCTTATAAATGATCAAATATATATTACCAATCATTGAAAATTAATTGAATTTCTTTGCATTATCAATGTTTGTATTAAAGTATGTACATCTCAACCTCTCAATAGGAAATTATAATTGTATATGACATATGAATTTAAGATACGTTGAAATATATACATTTATAACGAATATTCAAATAATTATATTATATAAGAATTTTTGAACTTATAAGAATTTTTGAACTTATATTAGTAACGAAATAGTCAAATAAGAAATAAATAAGAATTACATCCGCAAATTTCTACTTAACTAACGATGTAGAAATTTTTCGATAAAAGGGGAGTATTGTGGCAGCAATCGGCAACACACAACAACATGACAATCCACTGGCAACCCAGATTTGTTATCATCAAAAATCGACTGTTATCAGCTAACAGTTAACAACATGACCGGCAGTCAGTAGTTAGCAACGACACCAGCAGCAGCCACTGGACCGATTTTCTTGCCATAGCAAACCGCATTAGTTTTAAGGAGTAATATTAATTATGTATAATAAAGTTATAACGTGAAGTGAATAAGTTTCTTTTTATAAAAATATATTTATATATGTGGAACCGACCAGTAAGTTCCACAGTCTGCAATAACAAAATTTTTCGAGAACAATAAAAGTAAATTGAAAAATGAAACAATTTTTTATACATAGTTGGAAAAAGCCATGCCAAAAAACCAACTTTTATTATCATTTATATAATGAACTAGCATAAAACCCGCTAGCATAAAAACAGTTTATTATGTGCAATGTCTTAAAAAAAAAAAAAAACAAAAAAGTTAGCTGTTATTATCCCTAAAAAAGGTTTATTATAGTGCATTTTTTTAATATATATGGTAAACAAATTGCTGCGTATATCACCTCTGCTCAACAAATCTGCAAGTTTTGAACCAGAGATTGGCATGAATATGTCATCAAGGGAAGTGACATTTTAGGGTATGACGAAGTTCGTTAAGTTTGTTCGCCTATTTACGTGGGTGCAAGAAATTATGAAGCAATCACAAATGAATATTAAGTAAAGTAAATTTCGAGTCATTCATTTCTACGTTATTATAAGGATGCACTGTCAAAATTTCAGCCCTTCAGCTTCAGAGGTTTAGGTTAACCCCATTTCACCCCCTTAGGGAATGAATTTCGAGTAATCGCCTCTTAGTGAATGTCCACGTCATCATAGAGATGCACTGTCAAAATTTCAGCCGTTCAGCTCCAGCGGTTTGGGTTAACCCCATTTAACCCCCTTAGGGGATGAATTTCAAAAAATCGCTCCTAAGTGGATGTCCACGTCATTATAGGGATGCACTGTCAAAATGTCAGCCCTATAGCTCCAGGGGTTTGGGGCAACCCCATTTCACCCCCTTAGGGGATGAATTTCGCAAAATCGCTTTATAGTGGATGTCCATGCCATTGTAGGGATGCATTGTCAAAATTTCAGCATTATAAATTTAGCGGTTTGAATAAACCTCATTTCAACCTCTTAGGAGATGAATTCCGAAAAATCGCTTTTTAGTGGATGTCCACGCCATTATAGGGATGCACCGTCAAAATTTCAGCCCTATAGTTAAAGCGGTTTTGGGTTGACCCCATTTCACCCACGGAGATGAATTTCGAAAAATCGCTTCTTAGTGGATGTCCACGTCAGTAAAGGGATGCACTTTCCAAATTTCAGCCCTATAGCTCCACCAGTTTGGGGTAACCCCATTTCACCCCCTTAGTGGATGAATTTCGCAAAATCGCTTTATAGTGGATGTCCACGCCATTATAGGGATGCACTGTCAAAATTTCAGCCCTATAGCTTTAGCGGTTTGGAAAAACCCCATTTCACCCCCTTAGGGTATGAATTTCGAAAAATCGTATTTTAGTGGATGTCCACGTCATTAAAGGGATGCACTGGCAAAATTTCAGCCCTATAGCTCCAGCGGTTTGGGTAAACCCCATTTCACCCCCTAAGGGGATGAATTTCTAAAAATCACTTTTTAGTGGATTTCCAAATCATTATAGGGATGCACTGTCAAAATTTCAGCCCTATAGCTCTGTTATGTAGAAATTTTGAGCAACCCTCAAAATTAAGAAAATTTCTAATAATTTCTAAATTTCCAAATCCAAAATTCCTTGAACCCGGAATTTTGTTGACATAAAAAATGCACGGGCCGGTAAATGACCCGTGCACAAAATCCAAGTGTAACCTGAAACGCCAAAGGAAATTGGCAAGAATATTTAGTGCAATTTGCCTTGCGAAATTAATAAACGACAGAAAAAAGCTCGTAAGCAAATTGCGCCAGTTTCAGGCCACTTGAAGAAAAGCCGACGGGTGCGTTTTTCCGGCCGGCGACCTCAGCCTTGGGTCAAGCACCAGCAGGTGACTTTTGCACCTAGGTTGAAGGCCCGGAGGAAAAATGCAATCGAAGGACTTTTAAAAAGAAAGTTTCGGAAAACTGAGGATCGATCGAGTGATCGATCGTGGAGTCTGACTAAAACTTTCCGCGGCGACGGTTGATTTTATTTAAAAGGCGGCGGGTGTGATCATTGTCTTGAATTTTTTTAAAAAAGAATAAACCCGTAAGAAGAATATTACTGAAGGAATAATACGGGCCGGCTTAAAATATAATTTTATGTTGTGTATCTTTGAAGACTAAGAATCTCGTGTTGTGTATCTTTTAAGACTAAGAATATTGTGTTGTGTATCTTTTAAGAATAAGAATCTTGTGTTGTGATTCTTTTAAGAATAAGAATCTTGTTTTGTGATCTTTTAAGAATAAGAATCTTGTGTTGTGATTCTTTTAAGAATAAGAATCTTGTGTTGTGATTCTTTTAAGAATAAGAATCTTGTGTTGTGATTCTTTTAAGAAAAAGAATCTTGTGTTGTGATTCTTTTAAGAATAAGAATTTAGGTGTTATTTAAGAACAAGAATTTTGTGTTGTTCGAGAATTGTGTTATAAAGAAAAACAAAAATAAATATAAATAGAATTAAGAGAACATATTTACAAATATATAAAACAATTAAAAAAGAAAAATACAAGTAAGGTCGTGCTATAAATCAACGATAACGAGAAATAACAGAAAAGGTAGGAAAACAACTCCAAGTTATTAAAGAGAATTTCAAGTAATAATAAAGTAGTAATAAAACAATAAAGAAAAAAAAAGTTATATTAGTGTGTTTGTGAATATTAAATATATATATATATATATATATATATATATATATATATATATATATATATATATATATATATATATATATATGGGGCATTCTCTGTCAAATCAGCCACCCCCCGTCACACTTTATTTTTCAAGATATTTTTATGTATTTGGGCTTAAAATTTTTGTTGCACCTTCTAGTTTTTTATGCCGTATGGTGTTTTGTGATTTTCAAAATGGCGGATATACAATGGCGGAAAAGAAGAAGAAAGTGCATGAACATGTTATAATTTTTATTAAATTTCAACTTTTTCGATTAATTCCCGAGATCCTATTGGCCTCAAATTCTGCCGACACCCTCAGATTTAATAATAATGCGAGGTCGTTCGGTTCATATCATTGTAGATCCAACATGGCCGTTATCATAAAATGGCCGACTATATTTTTTTTAGAACCCCCTCGACATGGGTATTAAATAAAAGGGCATGACAAGCAGAATACAATGAGCTGCCTTACGTAACGTAAGATCCAATATGGTGGCCAAAACAAAATGGCCGACGGTTATGTTTTAGCAAACCCCCATTCTTGGGTGTCAAATGAAAGGGTGTGACAAAAAATACAATAAGTTATGTTACCTTATTCGAAATGTTTTGTGGCGGACGACAAAAAGTTGAGGAGTACCATTTTTCTCACAACTTTCGTTCAGATTAAAGTCAAACTTATTCCAGTGGCAAAACAAAAAAAAAAGAAAAATTAAGGGATTGACTGTGTTCATTTTTTATACATCGACCATGTCTTTATTTTTTATACATCGACCATGTTATTCCACTGTTATCATTAGAGTACCTTTTTATAACTAAGTTCTGATCATGATCATTTTATGATAACGGCCATGTTGGATCTACAATGATATGAACCGAACGACCTTGCATTATTATCAAATCTGAGGGTGTCGGCAGAATTTGAGGCCAATAGGATCTCGGAAATTAATCGAAAAAGTTGAAATTTAATAAAAATTATAACATGTTCATGCACTTTCTTCTTCTTTTCCGCCATTGTATATCCGCCATTTTGAAAATCACAAAACACCATACGGCATAAAAAACTAGAAGGTGCAACAAAAATTTTAAGCCCAAATACATAAAAATATCTTGAAAAATAAAGTGTGAGGGGGGGTGGCTGATTTGACAGAGAATGCCCCATATATATATATATATATATATATATATATATATATATATATATATATATATATATATATATATATATATATATAATATATATATATATATATATATATATATATATATATATATATATATATATACAGTAGTGGCCAAAACAATAACAACTAAAATTGAAAGTTTTTTGGCATAAAGGTCCTGAAAGTTTGCCCCTCCCTCATAAGCACCCTGTGCACGCCACTTATGTCTAAATTATAAAACTAACTCATTTGATTGTAATAATTCATAATCAATAAAAAAAAAGTCATTGCACCTCACCTACGGCTCTAATTACATCAATTTGTATGTGCATCATAAAATGCACTAAAAAATGCACTAAAAAAAACCCTCTCTTTTGTCTCCCACGGCCCCAAAACAAGTCGTAGGGGGCACTATGACCCCTTAAAATGTTCGTAACAGTCCCTACTATAATCCGCCCTCCCAGGAGGCTCCCCAAAGGCTAAAAACAAAAAAATCATTATTTGCCTCTAAGGGGGTCATAGAGATTGCCCCCCTAAAACCTCCCCCATATGCACTACACCCATGTCCTAATTACGCAATTAACTTATTTACCTGTAATAAATCGTAATTAATCCAAAAAAAACTCATTACAACCCACCTGGGGGGCTCAGTACATCAATTTACAGGTGTTTTGTAGTACGCCCTAAAAAAAGCCCCCTAAAGCCCCAAAAATGGTCGTAGGAGGCTCCCCGATTATGTTTTTGGAAGACTAGCAAACATTCTTTCAATATAAAATAATATTTATATTAAAACCTATTCAGTTCTTTGTTTTTATGCCAAAATGAAAACTCCCAATTTTAGTTGCTATTGTTTTGGCCACTACTGTATAGGGGTTTTTATTTTGTTTTCAATTCTGCATCCCTTCCCCTCCAAAACTTGAGGGTAGAGAGCCATTTTGATTATTAACTTGAAACCCCTAACTTTTATTGCAGATTTAGATTCTTCATGAAAAAATATGAAGATTTTATTCTTATCATTTTTTGTGATTCGTCTTAGATGGCGCTGTAATCGGCGGAAATAAATAAGTAATAAAAAACGTTTCCTCCGATTACAGTGCCATCTATGGCGAATCGTAAAAAATATGCTTGGGACAAAATCTTCATATTTTTTTATGAAGATTCCGAATCTGCCAAAAAAATGGGGGTCCCATTTAAATTTCCAAAGATGCCCCCCACCCCCCAAAGAGGGGTTGTTTGGAGGGTCCATGTTTGTATGGTCGGATAGAGTTTCAAAAAATATTGAACACGTGTTTTTTGTTTTTCTATTTCAATCCCAAATTTTAGAGATATTTGGGTGGTACGGGTGGTTTGGAACACCCTGTATGTTAATAACTAAACGTGCAAAATGAAGGACGTATTGCTACAACAGACCACGCTAAGAGCCCAACTAGACCAGACAATTGCAAACTATAATAAAACGTCGAAACACCGTCGAACTGCAGGTTATATCAACGGGAGGCTGGAAATAATCAGAAATATCTGGAGAAATTTCGATGAGAACCATTTGCAATTAGGGGCCGCGGACATAACCAGCATCAAGGATGAAAAAACTCAAGCCGCTTTAGCCGCATATGCAGAGGGCACTAGATACAGAGAATTTGATGAAGCGTATTCAGTGTTCTTCGGAGAGCTGCAAGATGCATTGGCATCTAGTGCACTCCAACAAGCATCTACGTCTGCATCAAATGAATTGCCAAATCAGCAAAGTATTCCTTTAAAGTTGCCAACGGTGAAATTACCAAAATTTGACGCGCAATATACCGCATGGCAAGCGTTCCATGACAGGTTTACATCGCTAATCCATAACAATGCTCGCTTAACGTCTGTAGACAAGTTACATTATTTGAAAGGTAGCCTTACGGGAGAGGCACGAGGAGATCTTGACGCATTTGACATGACTTCCGCGAATTACACGGCTGCCTGGAACTTATTGTGCAGACGTTATAATAAGAGAAGATTGCTGATATACGCCCAGTTAAAACGTCTATTCTATCAACCCAAGCTCACGCATGAATCGCACAAAGATTTACGAACGATGGCAGATGATTTACAGCGCATTCGACATGCCCTTCAGGTGTTAAAGGTGAACATATCTGAGTGGGACGACATTGTTGTCTTGGTAACATCGCACAGATTGCCAGACAAAACAAGGAATCAGTGGGAAGAATTGATATCCAAATCAGATGAGATGCCGTCATTAGGAGATTTTACCAAGTTCCTTGAGGAGAGATACAGAACTTTGGAAGCAATAAAGGATGTCAATACACACAAGCCCACAACACAGTACAAAGGTTTAGAGAGAGCGCGCAACCGTACCACAAACTGCTATGTAAGCGAAAACAAAGGTTGTCCTTTGTGCAAGGGGAACCATCAGCCGCAGTATTGTAGGTACCTGCAACGAAAATCTCCTGCTCAAAGGAGCAGATTAATAAAAGAAAACAAACTCTGTTTTGACTGCATAGGAAGTCATCACGGCAGTCCATGCCAATCGAACAAAACCTGTCCGGTGTGCAAGGAAACGCATTCCTTACAACAATGCGAGAAATTCCAAGGAATGGACATAGCCGAAAGACGTAATCTGACGAGTAAATCCAGACTATGCTATAGACGCCTGCGACCGCATCACAGCAGAGTATGTCCCAGCAGTAATAAATGTTACAAATGTGGAAAGGGACACCACTCGTTACTCCATGAGGATATTAAAGGTGAAATGGCCAACGAAACGCAGCAACTTGAAGTAACGACGTGTAATTATAATGAAAGTGCAACGCAAAGTATGCTAGCTACAGCTTTAGTGAAGGTGAGGAACAACAAGGGCAACAGTATAACCCTGCGAGCAGTGATCGACCCGGGGTCCCAAAGTTCATTTTTGACCGAAGCAGCATTCCAAACGTTACAGCCAGAAACAATACCAACCACGATGCAGATAAACGGGTTGGGTTCTATAAAGGTAGCATCATCTAGAAAGATTGCTTGTTTTACGTTAGCAGCCACTACACGCTCTAATTATCAAACGGCCGTACAAGCATATGTCGTCAAGGCCATAACGAACATATGCCCACCGAAACGATCCAAATGCCAGGACTGGTCTTACATCGATGGATTGGAACTAGCAGACCCAAAGTTCACCGACCAAGGACGAATCGATAATCTTTTTGGTGTAAAAGTGTACGCGAACATCATTGAGAATGGAATACGCAAGGGACATCACCAATCACCAACCGCTCAGAAGACTAGCCTGGGATGGATATTACTCGGAGAGGTAGCAACAGCACCAGCCCAGAACCATAACACAAGTTTTTCAGGGTTCACAATTTCAGAAGGTAATGATTTAAACATACTTAGTCAACAAATAAGGAAATTCTGGGAATGGGAAGAAGTATCAGAAGAAAGGAAGATGACAAGTGAAGAAAAGGATTGTGAACTATTTTACGAAAGGACTACAAAACGTTTGTCCAATGGGTCGTACCAAGTAAAGTTACCATTTAGAGGAGGCACGTCTCCAGAGTTAGGAGAAAGCAAGGCGCAGGCAGCTTCAAGATTTAAGCAGTTGGAAAAGAAGCTGATTCAAAGGCCAGACATACAGTCACCCTATGCTGAATGTCTAAAGGAATATATCACCATGGGACATATGAATGCAGTAACGACCAAAGAAGAACGGGCATACTATATGCCGCATCATGCAGTATTTAAAGAGAGCACAACAACCAAGGTCAGAGTGGTTTTCGATGCATCGGCCAGGTCATCAAATGGGCGAAGCCTAAATGAACAAATGTTGACTGGTCCAACTTTACAACCGAAATTATATGCCACCCTGTCCAACTGGAGGAAACATAAGTATGCGTTGACAGCAGACATCGAGAAGATGTACAGGATGATCCTTCTCGACCCAACCGATAGAAAGTATCAAACTATATTGTGGAGGGAACATAGTTGCGAGCCCATCCAGGAATATCAACTGAATACAGTGACGTTTGGTACCACTTCAGCACCGTACTTAGCAATCAAGACTCTTCAACGACTTGCGACAGATCATAAAGAAAAATATCCAAAGGCATCCAAGGTAGCCTTCTCAGATTTTTATGTAGACGATGTCCTGACTGGTGCAGATACCATCGAGGAAGCTTTGGAAATACAAGATGAACTCATAAATTTATTAAAGGGAGGTGGATTCCACCTAAGAAAATGGGCGGCTAATCACCAAGCGTTATTAGAACAAGTGCGCGCAGAGGATCGAGAAATACAACTTCCTCTTAACTTGAAAGAGGAAAATCACATCAAGGCGCTTGGCATTTTGTGGCACCCAAATCAAGATTACTTCTCGTACGCAATTAAGCAAGCAGAATTTAATAAGGCAGCGACGACTAAAAGACAATACTATCCGAGGTAACGAAGTTATTTGACCCTCTGTGTGTTGATCGCGAAGATTATTATGCAAAAATTGTGGTTTAGCCGGACGAGATTGGGACGAAACGGCTGGTGAAGAAGTGATAGAAGAGTGGAGTGAATTTAAGAATCAGCTACATCATATTGTTGAGTTAAAACTACCACTACCCAATTACATGGTTTCTGTGATGCGTCCACGCGAGCATTTGCCGCAGTAGTATATGTACGCACGATAAGCAGTGATGGTACAGTTCATGTTAACCTTATAGCATCTAAGACACGAGTAGCACCCATTAAGCCCACGTCATTGCCACGACTAGAGTTGTGTGGAGCAGCCCTGTTGAGCCGACTAATGAAGCAGATCCAAGTCGACATGAAACTTGAGCACGGGCAGAGTTGGTGTTGGACCGACTTAACGATTGTTTTAGCCTGGCTAAGAGGACTCCCCAACCGATGGAAGACATTTGTAGCTAATCGGGTAGTAGAAATCACAGAAAACACCATCAACAGTTCATGGCGATACGTGTCCGGCAAGGAAAATCCAGCAGATTTAGCGTCCAGAGGAGTAATGCCATCGAAGATAGCAACCGCTTCACTATGGTGGCAAGGACCGAAGTGGTTAAAGGACCTCGAAGACACTTGGCCCAAAGGTGACATAAAAGAATGGACCACGGATTTGGAGAAAAGGAGTAATACGACAGCAATGATTACTAACGCGGATGAAGAGCAGGACTGGTTGAATCGTTTCTCATCATATACAAGGACAATACGAACAATAGCTTACTGTATGAGATTTTTCCAACGATGCAAAGGAAAGAAAAAAGTGGACAGCACACAGCTAACTGCAGAAGAAATAAATGATGCCAGAGCACGGGTAATTCGACTAGTGCAAAGTACATGTTTCCATCCGAATATAATCGGTTACACCGAGGAGAAACACTACAAAGAAACAGCCAGTTGATCAAATTAACCCCATTTCTCGCAGCAGATGGAACCATAAGAGTAGGAGGCAGATTACGCAATGCAAGGATTTCGTATAATCAAAAACACCCGATGATCCTGCTGCCCAACCATCATATAACGAACATCATAGTGGATTATTATCACAAAACCTGGTTACACGGTGGAACCCAGTTAGTTCTAAATTCCATAAGAACGCAGTTTTGGATTATTAATGGTATGTCCACAGTAAAAAAGAGGATCCAAGGATGTCCAAGGTGTATCAGATTTCGGGCAGCACCACCAACGCAGATCATGGGAGATTTACCAGACGCTAGACTTGCACAGACGTATCCCTTTCAGAACGTCGGGCTGTTTTTCGCCGGCCCAATAGATTTGAAGATGTCAAAACACAAAGGCTCAAAAATTTATAAAGGATATTTTTGCATATTTATATGCATGACGACTAAGGCGACACATATAGAGGTAACCTCCGACATGTCATCTGATGCGTGTGGGAGATGTGGCTGCGTTTAGGAGATTCGTGGGAAGAAGAGGTTTATGCGAGAATATCTACTCCGATAATGGAACCAATTTTGTTGGAGCTAGTAAAATACTACGAAACCAGTTTAAAGAAGCCATCGAAAAAGCATCAGCAGTAACAGCACAGCAGGTAGCGCATCTAGGGATTAAATGGCACTTTAATCCACCTGCTGCTCCATATTTTGGCGGCCTATGGGAGGCCGGAATCAAAAGTATTAAATTTCACTTGAAGCGAGCTACAGAAGGAAGAATATTTACCTGTGAGGAATTAAATACTTTATTAATTCAGATAGAATCGTGTTAAAATTCAAGACCGTTGTGGCCACTGTCAGCAGACTCATCTATAGTCGATGCGTTAACCCCAGGACACTTCTTAGTAGGACGAAACATGCAAGTGATACCAGATCCAGAACTTCAACAAACCCACAGCTATGTAGACAGGTGGAAATATATACAACAAACGTTGCAGTATTTTTGGAAAAGATGGTCTAGTGAGTATTTATCAAAGCTGCAACAAAGGCAAAAATGGCGCACTAAGCAACCAGATGTAAACGTAGGTCAAGTGGTCATTATGATCGAAGATAACCGGCCTCCAGCACAATGGCCATTAGGAAAAATAATAGAAGTTCACCCTGGAGATGATGGACACATCAGAGTAGTTACTCTGCAATATAAGACCACACGCATTAAACGTCCTATTAGCAAAATATGTCCGTTACCTGCATGAAGGGGACAGGAAATATGTGTATGTGTCCGTCTGAAATGTGAAGTCCAAACCTAAAAATTACCTAAAATTAATTGTGATATTTTAGATTTACAGAGTTATATAAATTATAATGGAGTCTCAACAACCGCTGAGCGAAGGCCTTGATGACGTCCTAGAACTGTGGCCATTTGGGGACCCACAGATCGACGAGATGCTTAAGGATGTTCCTCCACTGGAAGACTGGGAAGTGAACTTATTCCTTCCTGAAATAGGCGACATCCCAACAACTCCCGGGAAGAACCTCGATCTGCGAGATTTATCGCCAGTGGCACCTCGAGGTACCAGTCCTCGTACTCCAGAGGGAAACATACCAACGCTTGAGTTGTCGCCAGCAGCACACATAGGCGCCATCCCACGCACACCGGGAAGGGACATCCAATTCCAAGAGTTGTCGCCATTACCACCCCGAGGCACCATCCCACGAACTCCAGGAAGGGACATTCAGGTTCGAGAATTGTCGCCGGTACCAGCGCAAGGTACCATCCCACGGACTCCAGGCAAGGATATCCAGCTGAAGTATCCCTCACCAGCACCAAAGAGAGCTCTCCAAGAACAAGAGTCATCGCCCCAAAAAAGATTTGCTCAAGAGCGAGAATCATCACCCCCACCACAAAAGAAGTCTCTTCCAGTGCAAGACGCAGTACCAGGACTACGAAGACGAAAGGCCCAAGTGCGAGAATTATCGCCTCGACCTGTCCACGAGGCTGGACCAAGCACGTCGGCTCAGAGTCAACACAGAAGGCTTCCACCACCAGTACAAGTTAAACCACCCAGCGGGCTGGACAACAAGGTCTACACCATTCCGACGCGGGATGAAAAGTATTTCGATATCACGTACCGGCAGTATAATTCAATACCGTTCAAGCACATGATGGAAGGAACACGTAAGCGGTACACAGTGTTCCTCGGAGATACGCACAAAGTGGTAGTTAAGTTTAGGAATAATAAATTAATTTGGCAAGGATACACAGAAATTAAATCAAAAAACAAAATAAATACTGTGTAATATAATATATGTGAACTTTAATTAAATCAAAACAGAAGTACAATTGAATTATATTAGTCTAAGACTGAATTTCTAAATAGGATTAAGGTATAAAGATACTGTTTGGCCCCAAACCCTAAAAAACAAATACCAAAACACAAATAAACCTAAAAAGAAATTTTATTAATATGAAATTAAACATAAAAATATACCTATCGGGTTATATCCAGCAAACTCCAAAAATATCCGGCCAAATCTAAAATGCATAAGAAAAAATTAATTATTTAATTAAATAATATTGAATTTATTTACATATAAGTAGAAATTCCACAAGAAGTCAAGGAATTTCTACTCCAATAACAAATATCAAAATCAAAATGTTAAATGCAAACTGAAGAGTTTAGGAATAGAAATAAAACGCGTCAGTTAACAATCAAGTTTTCTTTATTTATGAAAAAAATTTAAATATATAAAACAACTTTAATATAATTTTATATGCTTATGCTACTGGACTTTGAAATATAAGCATACAGCGCCACCATAACCTAATTGGCATATGTGTGACACAATCACTTAATATTTGTCCAAGTCCTTTTTAACGTTTGAAGTTCTTGCAAATCTTTGAGCATATATAACTTCAATTACTATTTAGCATATAGAAGTTTGATCACTCAATTCGTTTGCTGCTACCAAGCGACTGGTGATGAGTGCTGTTGGTGCTCGGATTTTATAGCCAGGAAAGCAACGGTCCAAATTCAAACACCAATATTCTTACTATTTTTATTCAAAATGGCCACATATATTTTTATCAATGTATTTTTGAAAATATATGTATCTCGTTCTTTTTATCCGTTTTTGTTTTCTTTCTCTTTCACTCTTACTACCTTTTATGAAACATTTTTATTTATCTTAATATCTTTTTACACATAAAATATTTTGCCTTTCTGGCCACACCATTGAATTCCTCTTTAAATTTTACTGTGGTTTCATGTATCACACCATGACAATACGTAAAGTTTGATTTTGACGTTTGTTCGCCGGTGTTTTTATCGCGAAGTCGCGCGCGCATAATTTCGCGTAAAAAGTGCATTATACGTGTGTTCCAGTCGTCTTCAGGTAAGTAAAAGCCTTTGCGCAAGTTCTTTAGTGTTTATGCTGTGTGTTGGTGTTATTATGTGCATGTGAACTAAGTGTTTTTTGCTTGTTTCAATGTTTGTCCATAAAAGGTAGGTTATGTGTTATTCTATGTTTTTCATTTAATATTTCACCTGGAATTTTAGTTTATTTTCATGTTATTATACAGGTGAAATATTATTTAATATATTTTTTATCATTTCGTTGCGCTATATGTATAATTTATGTTAATTGTGTATATTTTGCTTTGTTTACATTTTTATGTACTTGTTGTTGTTGTTTTTATGTCATTTTGGATTCTTGTTATTGCAGTAGAAATTTCTAAAACTTCTTGTGGAATTTCTACTTATTTCTAATTAAATTCAATGTTTTTTAATTAAATCATTAATATTTCTTGTGCATTTTAGATTTGGCCGGATATTTTTGGAGTTTGCTGGATATAACCCGATAGGTATATTTTTATGTTTAATTTCATATTAATAAAATTTCTTTTTAGGTTTATTTGTGTTTTGGTATTTGTTTTTTAGGGTTTGGGGCCGAACATTCTCCTCCCCCTTGATCGGTCCCGTTCAACGTAGACTTTAGAATTGCTAATGTGTTGGTCTGCCGTAAGATTCCAAGTTGTCTGTATGACGCCTGTTGATTATTGCTGATGAAGATACGGCTGGAACTGCAAACGACCTCTTTTTTTGTGGGTGGCTGACACTATGACCTGCCTGTGATATCTCTGGTAGCGGCGTAGTTGGAAAAAACACGCTGGAAAACTCTGGAACTCAGAAATGGCTGCCAGGTGGTAGCAATAAACCGTCTTCTGCCGCCGCTAGAGCTCCTCAGTGTACTGGTATTGATCTATCTACAAAGAATTGATTAGTTTGAGGATAGTTATTAGACAGGTTGTTGGACAAAGGATAACAAACAACACATTTAACATGAAGATGATTGTTGTTCCATCATGGAGTCATGGTGTCTTCTGGAGGCGTCAGTTGGTCTATAGGCAAGCGACAGATTTTGGTAACTGGCCTTAGAAAAGTATTGTGAGCCGTTCGGACTTGCACTACTCGTATCAGACCATCTTGTCCGGGGAATGCTTTTTCGACAGTGCCTAGAGGCCATCTCAGTGGTGGCAGGTTTTCTTGCTTGATGAGAACAATGTCACCAACTTGGATATTACGTTGTTCCTTGTGCCACTTCTGCCTTTGCTGGAGTTGGTTTAAGTAATCCTTGGTCCACTTATCCCAGAATCCTTTAACTGTTTGTTGGATGTGTTTCCAACGGCGTGAGAGAGATACATTCTCGTCAGGACTTGGCTCTGGTATGGCGTTGCCCAGGCGTAAGTACGAATGGATCATCTGGGTCATTTCTAACGTAGCACAGTGGACGTGAATTTAGGCAAGCTTCAATTTGCGTAAGTATTGTGGTATATTCTTCGAATGTGTAAATTGAATTTCCTATTGCTCTGCGTAAATGATGTTTGACGGACTTTACACCGGCTTCCCAAAGACCGCCGAAGTGTGGGGCGGCGGGTGGATTGAAGTGCCATGTAACTTACTTCGATGTAAAGAAATGCGCAGCTTCTGGAGTAGCTTCTTTTATGGCTTGTTTGAGGTCTTTGTCGAGCACGAGCTTTGCTCCTACAAAATTCGTACCACAGTCGGAATAGATATTATCACATAGACCTCTTCTAGAAATGAACCTCTTCAGAGCGGCGATGAATGCGGCTGTTGATAAGTCTGACACTAGTTCAATATGTACCGCCTTGGTTGTGAGGCAAATTATAACACAAATGTATGCCTTTTGTAGAATTTTAGAATTTAAAAAAAAAAAATTTATTGGCTTCAATCACATTATTACTAGTTTCTTATAATTTAGTAAATGGCTGACTGGTTACATGTCCTAGCTATATAGTTACTTATATTTCTAATATGGACCGTGGTCCGACATTTATTTGTATTAGCGTGTTTGCTATTTATATATTTGCTCTTGTACAGCGCGTGTTGCCTACACAGCTTCACAGTATATTTGGT
Source organism: Thereva unica (assembly GCA_949987705.1). Lineage (NCBI taxonomy): Eukaryota > Metazoa > Arthropoda > Insecta > Diptera > Therevidae > Thereva > Thereva unica. Next base: position 51,950 of record CATLJY010000577.1, read on the forward strand.
AGTTTAATTTGAAAAGAGAAGAGAGACAGGAGAGACTTACTACTAAGGATAAAAAGTAATTAACAGAGTATGGGCATCATCTTAAATGTTCTAATTTAAATGCGAGTTAGATAAATTCTAGATATACCTATAATATTCAGTTCTTAACTCAGTCTTGAGCTGAATTATTATTTATATTTTATATTTAAATTCGGGTAGCATACCCGGTACCTTATTCGGCTTTATTTATTTCAACAATTGAACATTCTTATATAAATTTAAATACAAGCTAAGCATATTGATATAACATAGAAAGTTATTAATCTACAGTACAAGCAAATTTTGATCTCTTATTTATTTATTATTATTATTATTATTTTTTTTGCTAATTGGGGGCTACTATTTTAACCTCTATAATGGAGATTATTGTGGTAAGCGTAAAAGGCTGGTATGTATCCTTCCTCAGCCACACGTAAGATGTCTGATTCTGGATGTATCATGTTAAAAGGGGATAGGTAGGTTTGTCCCGCAATCGGTGTATTATTCTGGAGTGAAATTCCTCTGATTAAATCGTTAGGGTGTTCACAGATCCCGTTTAGTCTTTTTTGCATCAGAGATAACATATACATTAAAATAGGGGTTATTTTGGCGGTTTCATAAATTTTTTTGTTGGAAAACCATTTGTTGGGCTCACTCATGTACAGTGCTGTGCAGTGTCTAAGGATTTTTCTTTCAAGGATTTGTACTTCTCTAGCCGCAGTTGATGAGCATGAACACCAAATAGGGAATGCGTAAGTTAATACTGGCCTAATAATTGTTTTGTACATGAGTGTTTTTGTTCTACTATAAAGCAATTTTGAATTGATGAGCGGTCTTAGAGAAGCAGTAGCCTGCCTCATTTGTATCAATTTTTGTCTTACATGAGGGTTCCATTTTAGACGATGATGGAATAGTAGTCCAAGATACTTGATTGTCTCCCTTGGGGCTAATGTATGTTCGTTTACTTGGAGTTTTAGTAATTTGGATTCTTTAGATGCATTTTTGGGGCCTTTGCCTGCTGGATTTCTTACACATATTAATTGGCACTTTCTATTATTTACTTCAATATTCCAAGCTTTGAAGTAACTCAATATTGAGTTTACGTGCAATTGCAAACATTCTGTAGCAACTATAGGGGATTTATCTGTTGCCCAGACCAACGTATCGTCAGCATACTGTATGCTTTTAGAACCAATACTATATACGTGTGGAAAGTCATGGATTGAGATATTAAACAATTTTGGTCCTAATATTGATCCCTGAGGGACTCCCGACCTGATGTTAAATCTCGGAGAAATAGAGTCGCCTAATTGGACCACTCCCATCCTATCTGAAAGGAAACTGTGTAAAATTTTTGTTAGGTGGGGTGGGCAATCTAAGTTATTTAGTTTATAAATTAAACCGTCGTGCCACACCCGATCAAAAGCCTTTTTTAGATCAAGCGCACATAGCACTGAACATTTACCAATCCTTAAATTCGTAATTATTTCATTTTGAAGGTATAATAACGCATGTTCTGTGGAGTGGCCTTTTTCGAAGCCAAATTGATATTGTGGTATTATATTATTTGTTATACAAAACAATTCTAATTTTCTAAGTATAAGTTTTTCCAACATCTTACCTACGTTAGAAAGTAATGAGATTGGTCTAAAATCTTCAACTTGCGCAGCAGAACCTTGTTTTGGAATAGGTAGAATCTTTGCGACTTTCCATGCGGTAGGAAAGTAACTATTGTTTAAACAGTTATTAAATAGAGATGCAAGGAAAGTGTCTATGCCTTTTATAACTTTTCTAATGACATAGTTAGGAATTTTATCAATACCTGAGGATTTTTTATTTTTTAGCTCACTACTGAGCTGTATTATCTCTTCGGGGTTCGTGAAGTAACCGGCTGAGGGCAAAGAGGCTCTATTATCGGTAGTAAATTGAGTAATTGGGGGGAGAATTGTTGAATTAAGCGAGGATATTACTTCTTCAACTGTGTTTTTATGGGGATTATTGTCGTCTATTATTGTGTTAAAAGACTGCTCATAGTGAATTTTAAATATTCTTAGCTTTTCTTCTAGATCACTGTAGCATTGACCGTTCATATACACATCGTTTGTGGATGGATTCCGTCTAATGTTCTTTCTACCTGTAAGTCTATCAATGGCAGCAAATGCGTTGGGAGAGGGTTTAATTTTTAGTAGCTCCCGAGTGTACCAGTTATTAGCCTCAGTTCTGATTTTGTCCCTTATTATTTTAGATAAACACAAGATTCTTGAATGAAGCTGTGTGTATTCGACATTCATTCTATTTCCCGTTCTATGGAAAATTCTTTTTAGTGCCTAATTCCATTGTCGTCTTGTGCGAAATAATCTCAAGGTGCCTGAAGAGATAAAATTGTACTTGAAATTTTTTTTTTAGAGAAGTATTGGAATGAATGTGCATGCATTCCGTGAGAACTGAAGTAAATTTCGAGATCAACTGGTCAATTTCTTGGTTAGTTAAATTAGAAGTTTGGTTTAATATTACCTCTTCCTGAAGCTTTATCTTTATATGTCGGATGAAATCTTTCCAGTCAGTGTTCCTGAAAGAAGTGATCCATGTCTGTTTTACTGTAAGTTCGAAATTTCCTATTCGAATTCCAAGGAGCACACCATAGTGATCAGACGGGAACGGGAAAGTTGTACATGTTGTGCCGTTGTTCGTTAGACTAGACGATACCCAAAAAAGATCAAGATAAGAGGACCCCCTGGGGAATGTAGGAGAATTAGGGTAAATAAGTTCTGAATACATGAATGCTGAGGATTGAAACCAGTTGTATAGAGTATTACCATTTGTATTATTTACAGAATCACCCAAGTTCGTATGCCTAGAGTTTAGGTCTCCTCCAATAATAAAATGATCGTAAGCTCTAGCCAGACATTCGAGTCTATCAAGTTCAAGGTTCCAGCCGTGCCTATTATTACAAGGTACGTAGACTGCCCCAATTAGGATTTTTTTATTAACACCATCTGCTTTTATGTGCCAGCAGATCAAGCTTATGGAAAATTGATTTGTGTCAAATGAGACTTGATCAAATATGAGATCCTCTCTAATGGCAACAGCGGTGCCTCTACCATAGTCATTTCTAATTAATTTATACCCAGAGATATTAGGTTTGTATTTTTTATTTAACCTCGTTTCAGTAATTAATGCTACATGAGGTCTCAGTCTTTGTAATTCATATGATAGGGAAAATGCCTTGTCCTTAGAGCAAAGCGAGTTTACGTTAATGTTGACAACTCTTATTTGGAGCATTTCAGATTAGCAACAAAATTTAGATATGCATCAGCCTTATTATTTTCATTCATCATTTTGTATTTCGGCCAGAAATCTGACAGTTTCTGTAAGAGAACCCCTAGTGAGACTCCAAACAGCCTATTCGCTTCAGCAGTGAATTCCCCAATAGCGTTCCCGTCACTATTGCCTTTTACGATTTGCGCAAACGATCTGTCATTTCGGATTAGGAAATCGTTAGCTTTGTTTAGCTTTTTTTCTTTTAAATTGCCGAGTAATTGTAAGTTTTCTTCTCTTCTTTTCTGATAAGCCAGAAAATTAGGACAGCCCTTAAAGTTGGCTGTGTGATTGCCACCGCAATTTGCACATTTGGGTGAACTTGGATTATTTTCCTCTTTTCTAGGGCAAAGATCTTTACAATCATTGCCACATCTGACGCACTTCGGGTTGTTTGCACAATTAGCGCTAATGTGTCCGAAGGCCTGACATCTATAACATTGTACAAAATTTCTCTTATGTGGTCTCTCAAATGTAACCACATGGTATAATACCGTCCTGATTTTAAGCAATTCTTTAGCAGGAGTCGTTGGTTCCAGTTTTATTATAAAAGAGCCAAGGTTCACCCCTTTTAAGTGAGGCTTTTTAGACACTAATGGTTTAATCCATTGAATTTTAAGATTATCATTTTGACTTGTGAGATCATTATACACCTCTGAATCAGTTACGCCTTTGGATAAACCTTTCATTACGAAAGTTTCCCCTTTCTCCCCCTTCGGAGTAAAGGAGAAAGCCTCCGCTTGTGAGTGTCTTATTGTGTCCAGAATGAAGGTGTGTAGTCTGGGATTGTCAATAAATATTTTACTCCTTGAGTAATTGATTCTCTGGACTTTGAAATTAAATTCTTCTTTTTGTTTCGAGCACATTTCGAACAATAGTGTTGGTCTCACGTTGTTTATGAAAATCGGTGGGCACCAACTAATTTTGGGTTTACTATGTTGTGTTACTTTTTGTGTTAGTAGGGGATTCAGAGTTAGAGTCAATCTTACGTGTGTCTGCGGATTCTTCAGTCTTACCTAACAGGCTGTATTTGTTTTCATTGTTAACTTCATTTTTTTTTGTGTTATGGTTATGAGGACGTGCTCCATTCTTAACTACTTGAAAGCCCCCCAGTTCGCTATCTATAACTTCATGATTATTATTATTATTCCTATTATTGTTTTTTCTAAATTTTCGACATTCTTAACTACTAGGTTATTTTCACAGTGCTTAATTCTAACGTCGGAAATTATTGTGATTCTTCTGGGATCTGCTGCCGACTCATCGTCGTTGCATGCTTCCATGTTGTCATCTGCATGTTCCATTTTGTCAAGACAAAGCGCTTTCGCATCTGCGATGTTTTGCGTCGATTTTTTTTTTTGGTTCTTCTCCTTTGTTAGTAAAAGTGACGGCACTGGGGCCCATGTGTTCCCCTTTTTGTGTCCAGTCATCGACAGTTTTTAACAAAAAATTTTTATCTTTGGAAAGTGCCTTCAAATTTACCTTAGATTCTTCCGGGCTTATGTTTTTTTTGCCACCCTTCAGATTTTTTAACGTTTCTTCAGAAGTAGGCTTCTTTCTGCTTCCCCTCATATTTTTGGTTTTTTTTGCGAGGGACCCGGGGCGGCGTCCCCGCCTTCGTTCATTATTCCCAATACTCTTTTGGGTGACAGTATCTCACCTTTCAAATTATTTAATTAAATGTTTCAAAACTTCACTCTAAAATTGTCACAATGGTTAGCTGCTAGAGCTTCACAAGAGATTTTTTTTTCACAAAGCACCCGTTATTGTTCACTCAACGCGATAGCAAGAGAGGCTCAATGCTTTCCCATTGAAGGTCTACGTTGAACTGGTATGCCTTTTGTAGTTTTGCGTTTCTAATCGTGGACGTTTTCATTGTGATGGGTCCAGCGTAGTCAATGCCAATATTTGTGAACGGTTTGGCTATGTTGACCCTGGGTGCAGGTAAGTGTCCCATCAGTTGTGTCATCGTTTCGCCGCGATGTCTTGCACAGGTAATGCATTTATGAATACGATTAGTTATACACCGTCGAGCATCTAAAATCCAATATTTTTGGCGTAACGTGGTTAGTACGAGAGATGTTCCACCGTGAAGTGTTCCTAAATGCGTTTGGTCAATTATCATGTGTGTGACAGTGTGCTGTTTAGGTAAAATAACTGGGTGTTTCGCATTGTATGACATCGTTGTGTTATTCAGTCTCCCGCCTACTCGAATCAGCCTATCCTCGCCCATGAAAGGAGTTAACTTAAGTAACCGGCTACTGTGTGGTAGTGGTTTTTTACTTAGCAGATTGGTGTATTCAACTGGAAATTCTGATTGTTGAATTAAGCGCAAAATTGTATTTTCTGCTTCTTGCCATTCAATTGCGGAGAGATGATTAAGCCTTTTACATTTGGAATGCTTGCAGTTATACGTAAACCTCAAGATTAGAGCGACGATGCGAACGAGTCGCGTTATTGTTGATTAGCGCAGCCACAAGTTGTCTTTTGATTGCACAAAAAAAGTAGTCGTGGTTGGGTTTTTTGCTTCCAACTTAGTCTGCCCGTTGATTTCTCGAACTTTAGGCCATTCATCTTGTCTTTTAGTCAACCAACTTGGGCCGTGCCACCAAAGCTGACTGTTGACCACTTTGGAGGCTGGCACTCCTCTAGATGCCAGATCTGCTGGATTATCATTTGTTGTAACATGTCGCCATTGATCGTAGCGTATGACTTCTTGGATTTCAACTACGCGATTTGCGACATACGTTTTCCACTTGGATGGATGTTCTTTGACCCATTGTAGTGCTATAGTGGAGTCCGTCCATGCGAAGGTTGGAATGTGCTGTAGCTGCATGTCTTCAACAGTCGGTTTTATTAATCTGGCCAAAATCACGGCTGCGTTTAGTTCCAATCGAGGGATTGTGGTCGGTTTGGTAGGTGCTACTCGTGTTTTTGACATGAGGATTCTCGAAGAGATTTCCCCGTCGCTGAACTCGACTCGTAGGTACAAAACGGCAGCGTAAGCTTTGACTGAAGCGTCGCAAAACCCATGTAGTTGCATGTTTGCGTTATTAGAATATCCAATCCATCTGGGAATTTGAAGAGCTTCTATGGTCCTTAAGTCCTGTTTGAACGTACTCCATTGACGTTCTATATGACTGGAGACTTGCTGATCCCATGAGGATCCTGTAATCCATAGGGATTGCATTAAAATCTTTGCGATGATGAGAACGGGTGATAACCATCCTAATGGATCATATATATCTGACAGAATGTTTCGTTTCGTTGTAAGATTATGCTCCCGGATTGGTGTAACTACAAAAGTGAAATAATCAGGCCCTGGATGCCAGCGAATGCCAAGTGTTTTTATGACATCGGTTGTAGTAAGCATCAAAGTTGTCTTTAACTCTCGGTGTTCCAGTGGCACGTCTTCTAGTAATGCAGGATCGTTGCTCGTCCACTTTCGTAATAGAAAACCACCTGCCTTTGTTATGTTGATCAGTTCTCGTTGTAGTATTTTTGCCTGTTTGATGTCATCAGCGCCAGTTAGCAAGTCATCCACGTAAAAGTTTTTAAGGATCACCTTGGATGCTAATGGCCAGGTTTTCTTTTCGTCTACTGCTAGTTGCTGCAGTGTTCGGATAGCTAAATACGGTGCACATGATGTGCCAAACGTCACTGTTTTTAGCTTGTAATCCTGTGGTAGATGTGTTTGAGGATGCTGCCTCTGGTATGTTTGATGGTCCGGATGTACTTCTATCATCCGATACATTTTCTCTATGTCAGCATTCATAGCGATTTTGTATTTCCTCCAGTTAAGCAGGGTTGCGAAAAGTTTAGGCTGCAGTGTGGGTCCTATCAGCAGTTGTTCATTGAGGGATTTTCCATTAGATGTTTTGGAGGAGGCGTCGAAAACCACTCTCAATTTAGTTGTAGTGCTTTCTTTAAATACTGCGTGGTGAGGAATATAGTAATGATTTTCCTCGTTACTGGGGGATCCACTGCTTCCATATGCCCAAGATCAATATATTCATTTAGGCATTTACTATAATCTTCCTTGAGTTGAGGATTCTTATTAAGTTGTCGTTGCAAGGATAAGAACCGACTCATAGCCTGTGGTCTGGACTGTCCTAACGTTGGCTTCTTGTTGTCCACAAATGGAAGTGCGACTTGGTAACGTCCGTTTGGCTTACGAACGTGCGTTTCATTGAAGATCTGCTGGCAGGTTTCATCTTGTTTCGTGAGAAGCTGCTTTGGAGGTAATTCTTCCATCTCCCAAAAACGTTTGAGTTGCTCATCTAGACTTATATCTGCTGTACTTGCTGTGAAAGCTACGGTTTGATTTTCAAACGTATTTGCTGTTGGCCCAATTATAATCCATCCGAATAATGTTTTGATGGCTATGGGTGCTGTGTCTGGTCCTCGTCGGATACCTTCTTGCACGATTTTGGCATATATTCGTGCTCCCAATAATGCGTCGATAGTTCCAGGTTTCCAAAATGTTGGATCTGCTAATGGTAAATCTTTGAGATGTTTCCATTCTCTCCCTTGGACTACTTTTGTTGGAAGAGGATCCGTAATCGTGTTGAGGACTAGGAAGTCGTCTGCTATTGAAATCCTATTATTGCTGCGTGGTTTTAGTGTGAGTCTTACGTATTTATTTGATGCTGCTGCTGGGCTTGTGTTTATGCCTACGATTGATACAGCTGTACTCGTTGGGTTTGCACCCAGCTGCCTGCATGCAGCTTCTGTGATAAACGATGACTCCGAGCCAGGGTCTACGAGGCATCGCAATGTTCTTCTCTTGCCATGTTGAGTATGAGCAATTACCACTGCTGTTGATAACAGCGCATGATGCTTTTTCATGGCCAAGAAATTCTGACTTGTTGCATCGCTGCTATTTGAGGGCGACTCTGTGGTTGTTGAAGACTGCTGTGGTATGGTGTCTTCTTCGTTGCGGACTTTCTCGTGAAATCCTGTGGATCCAGTTTTTTCTTGCTTGGAATCGTTGTGCAGTGTGGTATGATGCTTTCCGTTACACTTTCTACATCGATATTTGCTGGTACAATCATTGGTTGTGTGATAGCTGGAGAGACAATTTAGGCAACGGCCAGCTGTTTCTAGTACCTTGCGTTTGGCAGTAGTATTCATTGCATGATATTTCTTGCAAGTAGCAATGAAGTGCCTGGCGTGACAAGCTGGACAATTACCTTGTTTCTTCACATGATGTGTATATGTAGTCCTCAATGTGTTGTTGGGCTTGGGTTGAGCCGTAGGTTTGGATTAAATGATGTCTGCAATGGATTCCAAGACCCTTAATCTTGTATTTAAGAAGGACTGGAACTTGGTAAAGGTAGGTAGAGCTTAAGTGTTTCCTTGTTCTTCCTCCCATAACCGTAATGTCATGAATGGTAACCTTTGGACCAGCAAATATATCAAAATAGCGTCCCATGAGCTGGTGTCGACATCCAGACTCTTGAGTTGCTGTAGGCATTCGGATGTAGTGTCAATTAAAACCTTCATTCCCTTTGCTGTCTCAGTAGAGAGCTTGGGTATGCTCATAAAGGTTTTAATTTGATGATTTACAAGAACTCTTTTATTTTCGTAGCGCTCTTTTAGCTTTGACCAGGCAGGTTCGTAGTCTTCATTGGTTGTTGGCACGTGCTTCAGTAGAGTTTCTGCTTCCCCAACTAGGCATTCCTTCAAGTAGTGCAATTTTTGCACAGGTGCTAACTTGGGGTTACTATGTACCAGGGAGATGAAGATGTAATGGAAGGAACGCCACATGTCGTAATTGCCATTGTATTTTGGCAGGCTGATCCTAGGAAGTTGGATATCATGTTGCGTCCCAGTTTGTTGCAGTCCTGGTGATTTGGTGTTTGGGGCGATGACTGATCCTGACGAGGTGGTTGGTGTCTGTCTTTGCAATCCATCCATCAATTCACCCATATATTCAGCGTATTTGATCTCCGATTCACTATACTGATCGAAAGCCAAATATTCCACGGGAATTTCTGGAGGATCTGCGAGTGCTGCTTTATATAAGGCGAAGTCATTATCGCGGAACTCTTCCCACAATATTTTCAAGTCGGCGATTCTGGATTCGTAAAATCCATATGTGCGCTTTACTAAGGAAGTTTTCTTTCCATTTTCGATGAATTTGCTCACTCGATTTCGTAGCACTTGTTGTGTCTGGCACAATTGTTGTAGTGTCGCCATTTTGAAAATATGAAGCTACTCGAACACCGAAACTATAAAGCGAACTTGATTGTGCTGCACGCGTTTTCCTGGATGGAACCACCAAAATGTTAAATGCAAACTGAAGAGTTTAGGAATAGAAATAAAACGCGTCAGTTAACAATCAAGTTTTCTTTATTTATGAAAAAAATTTAAATATATAAAACAACTTTAATATAATTTTATATACTTATGCTACTGGACTTTGAAATATAAGCATACAGCGCCACTATAACCTAATTGGCATATGTGTGACACAATCACTTAATATTTGTCCAAGTCCTTTTTAAAATTTATGTTAATTGTGTATATTTTGCTTTGTTTACATTTTTATGTACTTGTTGTTGTTGTTTTTATGTCATTTTGGATTCTTGTTATTGCAGTAGAAATTTCTAAAACTTCTTGTGGAATTTCTGTTTTTTAATTAAATCATTAATATTTCTTATGCATTTTAGATTTGGCCGGATATTTTTGGAGTTTGCTGGATATAACCCGATAGGTATATTTTTATGTTTAATTTCATATTAATAAAATTTCTTTTTAGGTTTATTTGTGTTTTGGTATTTGTTTTTTAGGGGGCTTGGGGCCAAACAGATACAATGAATTAATACAATTAGCAAAAAATAATAATAAAAATAAAACTATATATATATTGAACTCCGCATTATATTTTATGTGTTTGATGCGACGCATCAAAGAGAGGGGAGAATGTTTCGGTCCAAGAAAGAAATTACATAAACATAACCTAATTTGGCTCCAATAAGTCAACTCGACGTCCTATATTGTAACAAGCAGCAGCCTAAAAGAAAAAGAAATAAAAATATAAATAATTGATTGATGTTAAGCAGATTATAATCACATAATAAACATATACATAACATTAACACTAATAACAACATAACTAACATTTAAAAACAAATGTAAACAAACTAGAACATAAAAACTGGAAATAATACATATCTTAAAACATAACACATAACACAAAAATATATTAATTAATAAACGTAAAATACTTACCATAATAAACAATTTTGTAACACAAAACACTTTAAAAGTTAAAAAATAATAAATATAAAAATATAAAATAAAACAACCACACAGCACTCGCGCACAAAATTACACGAACTGTCAAAAAAAAGCTTTTGTCAGACGAAAAGCTTTTCAAAGTACTAAAACTTAAAATAATTTAAAAATATAACAAACGAAAGCAGTCGTCGCCATATTTTTAACGCGTAGCTCAGTAAAAATTTCGATGAAAATTGTCACTGTTGCAAGGTGGGGGGACAGCCGGGGGAAAAATAAACCCGATGCAAGCACAGTGCGGGGCTTTTGATCTGTGCAAGTAAAAGCTGTGGCATTGCCCACATTCAAGTATCCATCGAGTTTTTTCCATATTTTAATCGCGAATTTGCAGTGGCGTCGCCCACATCGTCTAGATTAGGGTTATATAGAAGGCGAGTATTCACCGTGTTCTCTTTGTTAGGGTAGAATAGGTCGAATTTTTAAAATTTTAAAATTTTAATATAAAAAAAAATTAAAGTAACTTATCTATTCAATTGAGAAATTGCATAGATAAGTTAATAAGGAAGATTTATTATTTTTCCTTGAGTGCATTTGCCTCAGGTTAAATAATTATTTTCTGAAATAATAATAAAAAACTAACCAGGGAATTTGCCCAAACTAAAATATTTGAATATATATATATATATATATATATATATATATATATATATATATATATATATATATATATATATATATATATATATATATATATATATATCCTCACCTTGTATCTACACCTTGTCGCGGTGGTGAGGCTTAGGCTTGTGGCTAACTAAGATAGATACACGAAATCCCAAGGTGGAAACAATCGTGCTGAGGGGATGTATGGTACTGCGTCAGTGTACCGCTAACGATGAACTCCGAATACCAGGCGACCTTCGGTTTCAATGTAGCCTTCCCGTGGTAATGCGGAGCTCTGCCATGGGTGACTGTCCTTTCTCGCGCAACTCGTGGGATTCAACATAGAGAAACACACAAAAACCAATGAGGTTGGAGCACCTCCCAAAGCTCCAAACACAGCCAGGGCTTTTATAGTCCAACAAAGGGCGACTCCGGAAGATGGTAACTCCATCCAAAGGAGCAGAAAGACGGTGAGAACACCACCACCAAAGAGTGCTAAGGACCAGGAGCATTCCGGTTCTGAGCAACAAAGTGCGGCTCAAGAAGGAAATCCAAATTCCGTTCCTAGGAGCAACAAAACGGTTAGAACACCGCCATTAAGGTGCATAAAGGACCTTGGGTCAGCGGAAAATGGCGAAGTGAGGGTGACCACTCCGGCGACCACAGCGGAGGAGGCTCAATCATCCCCTTTTGATAAATTAGGGGTTATGATAAGAGACCTCATGGAGTATGTCGACGCAAAGAAAAACGTCGAGCTCGCCATAAAGGAGAAAATTAGGCGGGTTAGGTCTACCTACCTCAAGGCCAAGGAGGAAATAACTACCCAGCAGAGGGCGAAAGAGCTGAAGGATACGTCGGCTCAAACAGAAGTTTCGCCGCACAAAAAAGAGAGACGTTCAACCGGGGATGCAGTAGAGAAACGGCCCCAAGAAAAGAGCAAAGAGCCGCGGCCGCGCAAGCGCCGTAGAGAGCTCAACGAGGAGGTGCAGCTGCAGCAACACACCCCCAAGAGAAAAAAGGGAAAGACTCCCGATGCAGTGGCCGAGCCAGCCCCGATACAGGCGGCACGCCCGGTTGAATGCGAGAGTGGGAACCGGAAAGCTCTGCCTGGAAGAAGGTGGAAAGAAAAAAGAGGAAGAAAAAGAAAAGAAGACTGAAAGAGGCCAACAAGCTGAGGCAAAGGACCCGGTCGGATGCAATTATCATCACGACCAAAGGGGAAGCAACGTACGCGGAGATCCTTCGCAAGGTGAGGACAGATGCCTCCCTGGCGGAACTGGGAAACAGCGTAAATAGAGTTAGGAGAACGCAAAAGGGCGATCTCCTGCTAGAGCTAAAGAGGGGAGATGCTAAGACCGGGGACTTAGAACAGAAGGTTAAAGCATCGATTAACGGGGTGGCTGAAGTGAGAGCCAGTACAAATACGGTAGTGATCGAGTGTAGAGACTTGGACGAGATCACAACCAAGGAAGAGGTGTGCGAAGCACTGAGGACCCAGCTAGGTCTGACGGTCGAGGAAAAGGATGTCCTCAGGCTAAGAGAGTCGTGGGGGGGCACTCAGACGGCGTTTATAAGCCTGCCTGTTGAAGCTGCGAAGAAGGCTATCGCAGCAGGTAAAGTTCGAGTCGGCTGGGTGGTATGCCGAATGCGGGAGCGGGTATCGCTTAAACCGTGCTTCAAATGCATGAAGTTCGGCCACATAGCGAAAAACTGCAGCAGCAGCCAGGATAGAGGAAGGCTGTGCCGAGGCTGCGGAAAAGAGGGTCACAAAGTAAAGGAGTGTGACCAAGCTGCCAAATGCCTAATTTGTAGGGAGGTAGAGGGCAGGGATAGTGGGCACGTGACCGGAGGTAGTAGATGTCCGGCATACAAGGAGGCACTAAAAAGCAAGCGAAGATAAGGTTCATACAGATTAACTTGAACCACTGTCAAGCGGCACAAGATTTGCTGGCACAGACAGTTTTCGAGGAAAAAATCGACGTCGCAATCGTCTGCGAGCAGTATAGAAACCTGCACAGCGGCGTCTGGATAAACGATAGCAGCGGCACGTCAGCGATATGGACGTGCGGGAGCCGAGCCATGGAAGATACCATGAGAAGCCCAGAGAATGGCTTCACGCGGGCAAAAGTAGGCGGAATACACGTCTACAGCTGCTATGCGGCGCCAAGCCTGACATTAGACGATTACGAGTCGATGCTGGAAAGGTTAGCCGCCGACGCGAGCCGCCATCACCCGGTAATATTAGCGGGTGATTTCAATGCTTGGGCTGTCGAATGGGGCAGTCGACAAACGAACGCAAGAGGGCGCATACTTCTAGAAGTATTCTCGCGACTTAACGTAGTGTTAGTCAACACTGGAGGCGAAAACACCTTCCAAAGGGGTGGGAGATCATCTGTAATTGACATCACGTATGTGAGCGATTCAGTGGCCAAGGACCTACAGTGGCGGGTGAGCGATTTGTACACGCACAGCGACCACCAAGCCATTATCTTCGAGGTAGGCCAGGGTATAGAAAAGAGGAATCCTACGTACGGAACGGCTAGAGGATGGGCCGTAAATAAACTCGACACAGAGGGGTTCGAGGAAGTATTCCTGCATGATGCGAGGTCGGCAGGAGGTGCCAGGGAAGGGGCAGAGCGAATCGAAGATTCAGTAAAACAGGCATGTGATGCATCCATGCCTCGGCGCGCCGGCAATCGGCAACACCCACCAAACTTCTGGTGGAACGCCGAGATCAACGAATGCCGAAGAGCCTGCCTGAAAGCGAGAAGGAGAACTCAAAGAAATCGGAACCGTCCTGATTTCGATGAACTCCTTCAGAGATATAAGGAAGCGAGGAGAAGGCTGAACAAGGCCATCGCTAGAAGTAAATCCGAGCACTTCAAAAGATTGTGCAGAGAAGCAGACTCGGACCCCTGGGGTGGAGCCTATAAAATGGTTATGTCAGCGGTCAAGGGCAAACGCTCTCCGCCGATCACCTGCCCCGCGCTGCTCCAGAGCATTGTGTACGTCTTGTTTCCACAGAACGTACGCGCCGCCGAACTACCCACCCTTCAGGTGGACCCAGAAGAGGTACCTGCGGTGACCGCAGATGAGATTCTGGAGGCTGCAAAAAAGGTAGCCATCAATAAGGCCCCTGGCATGGATGGCATACCAAATAAAGCGGCGAAGCTAGCAGCTTCAATAGCGCCAGACAGGTTCGCTGAAGTCTTCACAGCGTGCCTGAGAGAGGGGATCTTCCCGGAGCGATGGAAACAGCAGAAACTCGTGCTCCTACCGAAGCCGAACAAGCCTTTAGGGGACCCGTCGTCCTACAGACCGATATGCCTCCTTAGTTGCATAGGCAAACTTTTCGAGCGGGTGATCTGTAACAGGATTCTCCCTAGCGTCGAAAGGGTAGGTGGCCTGTCGGACAAGCAATTCGGCTTCAGAAAGGCAAGGACGACTACTGATGCAATCAATATGGTGGTGGGCATAGCAAAAGCCGCCATAGAGAAGAATCACTGCTGCGCACTGATAACCCTCGACGTAAAAAATGCTTTCAACTCAGCGAGGTGGAGCAAAATAGTTGAGGCGTTAATCAAGCTAGGCACACCTAAGTACCTAGTGCGTGTAGTGGCCGACTACCTGCAGGGTAGGTCGCTGCATTGTGATTCGGATGATGGTCCTAAAGTGTTCGGGACAACATGCGGTGTCCCGCAAGGTTCCGTCCTGGGCCCTCTCCTATGGATCGCAATGTACAATGATGTGTTGGGGCTTCGTCTTCCAAAAGAAGCAGTGGCGATCGGGTTCGCAGATGATATCGGGGTAGTTGTCGAAGGAAAACACCCAGATGACATCGAACTGTATGCGAACGAAGCGATCTGGGAAATAAAAGCGTGGTTAGAACGCGCTGGGTTGAAGCTTGCTGAGCACAAAACTGAAGCAGTGGTGATCAGCAAACGGCGAAAGCCAGTATCCGTGAGGATCAAGGTAGGGGAACAGATCATCCACTCACAGCCCGCTCTAAGGTACCTGGGAGTGATGATCGATCGGAGGCTAAATTTCAAAGCGCACTTGGAGAGCACGGCAGACAAAGCTTCTGCGATTTGTGCAGCACTCGCAAGAATGCTGCCCAATGTTGGGGGCCCTAGACCGAGTCGCCGCCTCCTCTTGGGGAGGGTGGTCAGCTCAGTCCTGTTATACGCAGCGCCAGTGTGGGCAGCAGCGTTAAACAGGACTGCAAATAGTAGAAAATGGAGGGCTGCATATAGGCTAAGTGCACTTCGCGCTTGCTGCGCGTACAGGACCACGTCCGACGATGCGGCGTGCGTGATAGCGGGGATGATTCCTGTGGATATTCTGGCGAGGGAGGGCATGCGTCTCTATGACCCAGAATATGGTAGAGAACAGCCAAGAAGGGTACGGCGGCAGATTGCGCGCTGTGAGTCTTTAAGGGAATGGCAGGGGAAATGGGACGAGTCTGTTAAGGGTCGTTGGACCCACAGACTTGTCCCTAACGTGGAAGTATGGGTTTCGAGGGAGCGTGGGGAAGTAAGTTACGACCTCACGCAGTTCCTGAGCGGACATGGGGAGTATAGGAAATACCTCCACCGATTCGGCCACGATGATTCACCGTTGTGTCCGGTATGCCCAGCGACGGAAGAAGACGCAGAGCACGTCTTCTTTGCCTGCTCGAGATACGCCGAGGAAAGGGCGGAATTAGAAGAAACGGCCCAGGCGCCACTAACGCCGGAAAACATCGTAGAGCATATGATGAGATCCGAGGAAATGTGGAAGAAAGTGGAAGAAACCCTGAAGGCCATTCACAGAAAGTTAAGGCAAGAAGAAGCCACAAGAAACAGAGAAAGGCGAAGAAATGCCGAGAGCAGTAGCAGCCCCCATGGGTGAACACTAGAGGGACACCTAAAGGGTGATGGTGGTGACGCCCGCCCGAAGTAATGCCTCGCGGCGGTTCCGGGCGGGGTAAGCGTCACACAAAGGGGTGGTGAGTTTATTCAGTAGGAGTCTGAAACTCGGTCTGAGTGCGGGAACCTCAGAAGGGTCTATGTAGAGTCTCACCATCCCCCGTATAAAAAAAAAAAAAAAAAAAAAAAATATATATATATATATATATATATATATATATATATATATATATATATATATATATATATATATATATGGGCAAATCCACCAAACTTTTAACCTTCGTGATCCAGAGATTGAGCTTGAAAATTTCGTATTTAACTTCATTAATGAGTCAAATAAATTTTCATTCACTATTATTCACCTAAAGAACAATAAGTGTACACAGGTTCAAGGCCATGAATTCCTTTTTTCTTTGTCTACAAGCGATTTAAGATGAAAAAACACGAAATAAGCGATTGAAGCTCAAGAAAAATTTCGTATTCTTCACAACTTTATTTGTGCGGCCCAAAATATATTGGCATAAAAATACCAACTTTTACTCGTTTAAACCTTTCTACAAAACATATCAAAGGCTGAATAGTGTGCCCTCAATGAGAAAAAAATTATACGTATTTTAGTGAGTGAAGTCAACTTTTTAAAAAAATAATTTCAGTCTCTTCTTATGGACTTTTCAGACGCGGCCCTTCAATTACGGGAAAATTTTTTATACTATCTTCAAATACTCGAAAAAACAAAAATTTTAAGCCACGTCTCGATGATGTGCCCTACATTAATAAAGAATACGAGCACTTAGACGTTGTAATGAAAAAACGAAACTAGTTTTAAAATAACACATTTTTTGATGGCACATCAAAGATTTCACGTGAGGAAGGTCTATATGAGTTGTTACCACTGTATTTTATCATGTTTGATTGGATTGTAAATGGGCCATCATTATATTTTTGTTAAAAAAAATTCTAAGTTGTTAAGGAAACTCATATTTACTCCTCTTTACTTTATAGTCCCGGCGCACTGTGTGACCCAGCTCATTTTTTTGTATTAAATAATATAATTCTAGAAAAAAAATAGCCAATTGTAATTGTTAAAGATTCTACTTGCTGCTGAAGTATAATGTAGATGTAGTAGTGTAGATTATAAAGTAGAAAGTAGTGAAAATTATAAAAAATGATCAAAAGTAGGAAAAAAATTTTAGTAGTTAAAAAAAAAACAAATTTCCTTAGTTTTTTTTTAAAAAAATAATGTACATATCTTTCGATCAACCACAGTCAAAATAGAATTCTACTTTATCGACATGGTATTTATAGACATCAGGCTGTTGATTTTTGTAAACATTCAGTCAGACAATCAGGTGCTTCTGTTACGTTCTATGTTGAAACTATTTAGACTATTTTTGCGAACTTAAAAAAGGTAAGTATTTATGAACACTTATTTAAAACAAAATGGGTAGTTAACAATTCTATATTTATCTTATAAACGAAGTAGAATATAACCTGAAACTCAGCTAACAACACTGACATATAGTAATGGACTGCTGATTGACGATGCTGAATGGCACCATTTTTCTCCAGAAATAGAAAACCTTTTTCATGCAAACAAAAAAAAATTCTTCGAATTTAGGAGAAAATAAGTGATAAGATGTTTGTTATAATTAACGGAAACAAATTTCCATCACTCATTTTTATTTATTAGCAGTTTTTTCATTAAATAAATGTATTTATTCCAAAACCGTGACGGTTATTTCCCCTGTTTAACGAAGTTTTCAAAATAGCTCAAGAGTGAGACAGAAGAACGAAAACTATACCAGTCTATTTTTTTCTAATTATGTTTATATCGCTGACATGCGCTGACGATTACAGTTCATTAGGATTTAACGTGGGAGCGAGGCAGGAATAGTTTTTGGTGCCATTTCTTTGTATGGGATTTTGCTCATTTAGCAGTCCATTACTATATGTCAGTGGCTAACAACGAATAAGGCGCAAAAAGTCAGAGAGAAGAGGAAAATTGCTGCCGAAAAACGTGAGCAAAAAATCTTACAAAAACGTAAAGCCCGTGAGAAACCAATCGACGACCATAATATTCCTTTGAAACGTAGAAGACCAAACTCTTATTTTTTTGAATTTACAAATTTTTTTTAGTTCTGGGATATAACTTCTAACTTATTTAAAACTCAAATAAATATTATTAAATATCAGCAAAAAACAATAATGCCAAAACGACGAGAAAATTTTTCCATTCTAATCGTATGAAAGCTATGTATTATTACGTCTTTAATTTGAATGGCCTGGAGGTAAAACTAAGAACGCCAACAATTTTTCACTAATAATAGGTATACAAATACGTATACAAAGTCCCAATAGTGTGTCTTGGAAAAAAAATTAAGAAAAAAAAAATCTCGAAATCAACAGTTTGGTGGATTTTCCCATATATATATATATATATATATATATATATATATATATATATATATATATATATATATATATATATATATATATATATATATATATATATATATATTCAAA
>CATLJY010000578.1:0-28701 GCA_949987705.1 Thereva unica
TGTCTTGTGGAGCTACAGGTTGCGTGTTCAAATCACGTCGGGGTCACCACTTGTAGATAATTAAATACCTTTATTTTGTTTTCTATAATTAAACAATATATTACAATGAAAAATATTTGAAAGAGATACTATTTTGTTCTTCCTGACAGCTCGCCGTTTTCTAGATTAATTCCAAACTATTATTTTGTTTTTACGTGGCTATCTCGTTTACTTATACAATTTTATTTTTGTATTTATTTCAAGTAGAAATGACGGTGGCAGTCGCCACAAACTATATCGACTTCATTGAGGTGCCGAAAAACATTAATACATCAATTTTATATACATTTCGTCATCCTAATCTTGTAGGTGCGCAAATTTAGTTTGACATTTTAGCGAAAATATTGATAAACAATTGTGACAAATTCTCGGTATTATGCATATATTCTATATTGCCTATTGTTCATTTATTATTAAAATATCCAATCATAATATTCAACATCCATCATACTGGGAAGTTGATCGTGTGGACCGAAAGGGTCGAACCCACATCCCAACTAGTTCACTTTTTGCAGTGAAAGTAAAAAATTTCGTATTCGCCCTTTCTAATATTGTTTTCATTTTATTAAAAGCTCCTAAACTATTTAAAACTAAGCAGTGCTTAATCCCCACTAAGCCTTTTTATAAAAAGTTAGTGTGCTTAAGCACCTGCTTCGCTAACCTTATTGTGTCCATTGGTTGCTGATGGAAGATGTTGATCGGCGGGATTTTCTCTTTTTTTTGTGTTGATTTTGCTGCTGCTGTTGCTTGCTGCTGTTGCTGGGGCTGCTGTTGGTATTGCTTTTGTTGTTGTTGCTGCGGGGCTTGCTGCTTCATTCTTTGCTGTTGCTGAGTTGTTGCTGCTTTTGGTTTGGGAGCCTAGGAAAATTTTTTTCCTTTAGCTCCTCAATCATTTTTTCTAGCCTAGCTTCATCTTCATAATTGTCCTGTGGCCAGTTCTTGGAAGCTGTTGCCCACGGCTTTATATTTGCCTGGGACAGAATCGTAGGATGATGACTCTTCGTCGGAATCAGTCATCACTACGGTACAGACGCTGTGGGACTTTTTTTCTGGGTGTTGTTGTTGCCTTTCGTTCGCTGCAGTAAATTCGGCATGATTTTGATTTTTCGGCGCCTTTTGTTTACAGGGCGCCGTTCTTTATTAGTTTTGTCACTATCACTTGCAACTTTATGGCCTTCTTGGTCCTTGTTTTTATGGTTTGTTGTCACTGTATCGTGTCATTATCACTAGCGCCGGCGGCACTTTTTATATCATTTTTTGAGACATGGACACTTCCGTGTACATGCTCTACACTAGGACTTTTCTCCTCTATTTCTTTAATTGTTTCGTCTCAAAAGTTATTTTCTTTAAAATTTAAAAAGGAAAAAAAGAAAATCTATTTAACACTTTTTATATAAAAACTTTATATAACGCACTGGAATTGAACCGTAATTCTTAAAAAACACCGACTTTTCTCGCGACCTCTAGTCTCAACGCACAGTGTTCGGGTAAAACATAAGAAAACAAGACTTTATAATAAACAATTTATTTGACCGACCAATTCGAATGTTAAAGAAGTACTAAATATTTTATTTAATTTTAACTTACATCTAGGTACAAAGATTTTTACATATAATTTGCTGGATTAGCACAATTGATTTGCGCGTGCATGGTGTCCATTTGCACCCGCAAGTTTCCATCAATTTATAAATTCCGCCTGGCGGATATCCGCCGCATGCAGGTATCAAATTATAATTATGCATCAATATTTGCAGTAAAAAATATAATTTAATATTATTGTCTTGAACATGCTCCCCGCGAGAGGTTGTTTGCAGAAAGGGTTAACGTCTTGGGGTAGGTTGTGGATGCATTGTTCTGGAAATTGTAGGAAGTTGGAATTCAGGAGTGCCTACTCGATGGATTCTCTGCTGCCGTTTCCTATAGAGGTAAATAAGCCCTATGGTCAAGCATGTTCCTAATAAAAATATAAGAAATGGAATAGTGATGAATATCATGCGCATTTATTTGATGCAGTTGACCTTGTGCTTCCTTTGTTTCTGATATTTGATTGCTTGCTCCAATTCTGACATGTCACTGAATATAAGTGGAATGTTCGCTGAGGATGTTTTCAAGCTTGGACCGCTGTTACTCATGGGCATGTTAATTGGTGCTGTGGGCGTGTAGGAAGATCTTATGCTACCTCCGAATATATGGTATGAGGTGATCACCATGGAATCTTGTTGAGTGTCAGCCCGGCTGCAATTCTAATATTTCCCGAGCCATTGAGTGTGTATGGATGTACTACACTGCCGCAGATCACATCGAAATTGTAATCATCCTTGAGGCAGTAGATCCACCGATTTGGGGACTGCATCGAGATCCACTGATTTACTGGGTCCATCGTGTCAATTTTGCAGTATTCGGATAAAGTCTGTTGCCGTGTTAGAATACTCATTTCACATCGGCCAACTACAGATTTGTGGTTGTATAAGGGAAAGGACTGTTGGCAAAGTCTTCGGTTATTCTCTGTTGGAACACAGGATTCAACTGTGCTTTACTCAATGGGACATAGTAATCCCTGTGCAAGCTAGTCACTAGATACTCTGCTACTGAGTGTACGTATATGTATTTACCGTCGTCTAGGATTGGAGTAGGAATCAATTTAAATAGCTGGAGACGTTCAATGTTAGAAAGAGGTAGAGATATGTCAATAATATATAGCGCTCCATGACCTTAGATCTTATTTTCATTAAATTGTAGGTCTGTAGGATACCTTCTGGTCTGTGCTGCCAGGAATCGTTACTGTTTCTGGTATGTTTTCTCGAAGAAGTGCTAATTGGGATCTTAGTTGTTCGGGTGTAAGTAAGAGCGGGCTGACTTTCTCGTGCTGAGTATCTGTTATAAGTTGAAACAGAGCTTCTTGAGTATTTTGGTAGGCTAGCAACATCAAGGTTGTATGAACATCGCCGTAGTAAACGCTTCATACCTGTCACGTTGGCCACTTCTTGATTTGTGTTATTGATAGTACGCTGAATCGCTGCCAACTGATGCTTTAATGCTGGAAATTGGTCCGAGATTGCCTTATTATTTTTCTTGATAATGTTGCTTGTTGAGTCCGCAATAGACGTTTGATTACGAATAAGTTGAAGGAGATGGTTCTCGTTATCCTTTACTAGGTTGATTTGCTCTTCGTATTTTCGGGCAAATTCGTCATCAAGAATCCCAAATAATCCATGGGCAACATATCCGACAATATTGAGTGGTGATCGTCGATTCCTTAATTTATTGTTTAAATCCTTGCCTGTAATAAGTTCGTTTTTATGTTCTATCTCTTGTAAGGAGTGTTGCAATTGCTCAAGTAGTACTGGACAGAAGTTTACACTCAGTCAAGTGTGAGCTACAGAGACCTTCTATTTGTTGGATGCTACCTTTTATCCCCGCGTATTCTTTCCAATAGCTCTCCAAGTCATAGTAAACGATTATTTTCCATGCATTATTTACTAAGTTAACGTATCCTAAATCTTCAAAATATACCCTGCTCGTGCTGTCAAGGGATGTGTTACTAAGGATTTATTTAAGGCGTATGATGGACTTATTACTAGTAATAATACTAGCAGAGACTGTAACAAAAGTGGGGCTGAGTATCGACCCCCGTGACCTCTTCGTTTCCGGTACTTGCTCATCATTTCTGTTGATCATTTGCGACTCTTCTGCCGGTAATTCTGTCGATGCTGCTGAGTCATCCTCTGTCCTGCGAAACTGGTAGACGCGCCAATTTAGTGATTGGTCTTTTAAATTTGCCTTTACCGGTAGCTACTGTTGCGACTCGGACTTGGCTGTCTGGTCCAGGATGAGGTTCTACCACCCTTGCTAGCGGCCAATGTGTTGGAGGAGTTTGTTCATCGGTTAGTAGGACGATGTCTCCTATCTTGATATTCTCCTGGTTTGTCATCCATTTGGGACGTTGCTGCAACCTCGATAAATATTCATGCCTCCACTTGTTCCAGAAGGTTGATGCATTTTTTCAATCACCTGCCATCGTTTTAAACGATTCATAGGTGCCTCAGACAAGGTCTGCATTGGGAACAGACAGCAATGGCATCCCAACTAGAAAATGTCCTGGTGTTAGAACATCTAAATCTTCCGAATCTGCTGAAAGAGGACATAAGAGCCTTGAATTCAAACAAGCCTCGATTTGTGTAAGGAGGGTATACATTTCTTCAAAATTGAGGATTGAGTTCCCAATCACTCGTTTTAAATGGTATTTGATTGAGCGTACTCCAGCCTCCCACAATCCCCAAAGTGTGGTGCGGCTGGCGTATAAAATGCCATTCAGTTTCTTGCTTCAAAAGTTCCCTTTGAATTACTTCGAAGAACTCATTTTTTTCTTCCTTGCTATGGAACTTCAATATTTTGTTTGCCAGCACAAAATTTGTACCGTTGTCGCTGTAATATGAGAGGCTCTGCCTCTTCTGGCGGCAAACCGTTTGTAGCCTGCGACGAATGCCTCGGCGGTGAGATCACTTACTAGTTCTATATGAATTGCTTTGGTTGCCAAACAGATGAATACGGCGATATATCCCTTAAATGTCGTTTTGCCTCTACCCTTCATTAATTTTAATGTGATAGGCCCGCGTAGTCGATTCCGCAATGTGTAAACGGTTTGCTAACTGCGACCCCGTGGTTTGGGCAAGTCTCCCATCAGTTGAGTTAATGGTTTGGCTACTAGCTTACGGCATGGTTATGCATTTGTGTAACTGTTTCTTAACAGCATTAGTTCCATTGAGTATCCAATATCGTTGACGAATGTGTGATAAGGTTAGTGTTGGTCCACCGTGTAAAGAGTGTAAATGTGCCTCTGAGATGATTAACGCAGAGAGTGGGCTCTGGGGCGATATAATGATGGGAATTTCGCTCATCACCGAGCGATGAATTCCTTAATCTTCCCCCTACCCTAAGGATGCCTTTTTTGTCTAAAAATGGATTTAATGAGAGGATCTTGCTTTTCTGTGATACTCTTCCAGTCGACTTGATGTCAGTTATTTCGCATGAGAACTCTTGTTCTTGAGCCAGTTTGATTATGAGGTTCCTAGCCTCTCTTAGCTCTTGTATGTTTATGTAGTTTGTCCTTAAAAGTACCTTCCGCTCTTTGAGCTTACGGAAGCGTAGACAATACGCGATTATTCTCAATAACTTTTGGAAATCGTTTGTTTTGAAAACAATTGTTCTAAAGTGCCATTGTTTTTCAAAGTAAATGTTACTTGGATGTAACTTTTTAATTCTTGATCGGTCGGTTCACTGTTGGTGATATATTCATATATCCATAATTCTTCTAATTGCGCAATTTTTTTTTTTTCAAATACTCTTTATTTTTCCTTTTCGCGGAATCCTTTCCATAATTAATTTCCACCCTTTGAATTGACTCACCTAGCTCTTGTTGTTGCGCTAAATCTTGGGCAATATTACTCATTTTGTTTTTTTTTGAGAACCGTAGGCTTGATTAGTGATTAAAGTAAGTCTCTGGGAGAGCGGATGTTTGTTTAAATACTTGCGTGCGAATTTAACTTGTACCGAATTTTGTAACCCTTTAACTCGATAAACGGTTTTAAACTTGATAAATGAAAAACTATTTGGAACTTGCGCGGTGTAAATGAACACTTTACAGAGAAATTTTTGATTACGTTAGGGTTTTTTATTTTGAATAGTAATGGAATAATGATAATAATCGACACTTTATTGGGTTTTAATCATAAATGTTAAAAAGAGTAAAAATTAAAAAATATATAATATGATAACAACGTTTGCAATATGTGTATTGAAAATTTGTTATGAAAAAACAATATATTTGTAGATTTTTATTTTATTTTAATGATTATTTTTTGTAGAGATTGATTTTTTATATATCTTTCGAAAATTATGTAATTTTTAATTTTTATATTTTGAGTACTTATCTTATATTCGGTATCTTGTTTTGTGGAACTGATGTCCTTTTGATGTCCTGTGTAGACTTCTGTTGCTGTATTCTGTAGACTTTTCCTGCTGTCTTGTGTGGACCTCTGTTGCTGGATTCTGTAGCCTTT
Source organism: Thereva unica (assembly GCA_949987705.1). Taxonomy (NCBI): domain Eukaryota; kingdom Metazoa; phylum Arthropoda; class Insecta; order Diptera; family Therevidae; genus Thereva; species Thereva unica. Next base: position 6,099 of record CATLJY010000578.1, read on the forward strand.
ACTGTTGTCCTGTGTGGACCTCTGTTGCTGGATTCTGTAGCTTTTACTGTTGTCCTGTGTGGACCTCTGTAACTGTTGTAACTTGTTGATTTGGTGGCACCTTAATAAAATGATTGCCCACTGATCAGCTGCTGGTTTGTATTACAGTAATTGAGATAATTATTAAACATTTATCATTCGCACTTTATTTTGCTTTTAAATTTTTAATTAGTTCACATTAAAGGTAACTCTGTAGACCAAATGTAAACAAACACACTTATAAATCTGTTAACTTTTTGAAGTGCACAAATTTCTAACTTTGTCGCTTAATTTTACACTTTAACGACCACAATTTGACCAAACAGAAATTATCTCAGGTTTTTTTTTTACGCAACTGTAATGCACTTTCTTGCTGGTTTCAACTTCACTTATAAAAACAAAAAAGAAAAAAGCTCGAAGGACCACTTTATGTTCGGGTAAAACATAAGAAAACAAAGACTTTATAATAAAACAATTTATTTGACCGACCAATTCGAATGTTAAATAAGTACTAAATATTTAATTTAATTTTAACTTACATCTAGGTACAAAGATTTTTACATATAATTTGCTGGATTAGCACAATTGATTTGCGCGTGCATGGTGTCCATTTGCACCCGCAAGTTTCCATCAATTTATAAATTCCGCCTGGCGGATATCCGCCGCATGCAGGTATCAAATTATAATTATGCATCAATATTTGCAGTAAAAAATATAAATTTAATATTATTGTTCTTGAACACACAGTCTGTCTGCTCTTGATAAGAGTACAAACGAGACTCCCGATCTAGCGCCTTCACATTACTCCAAACGCTAACTTGTAGGAATGTGGCAATAAACTTATTTATTCATGCTTACGTAAAAAGGTACATTCCAATGCAAGATATGTATAAAGTTTCGAAGGAAGTAAAACAACTGAATTATGACAACAGATTTTCTATTATTTATGAAATGTTTTTTATATATTTTATGGAAATTGATAATCATAGGTAAAAGAAGAGTAATGTAATATTGCCATTTAAAATATATCAATTCTTTCAAATTCTTGGCGGGTAATTATTGGTGTTGGTCTCATTGCGAGGTGGGGGTACTTGTGTGCGTGCACGTGCATATGGATAAACAGATACCTGTGTTTTCAATGGATATTTTCTACATTTAAAGAAAAGTGAAGTGCGTGGGTAATTTTTTCTTTAATAATAAAAAAAAGTTAGATTGAAGTGTAAATTAATACAAAAGGTGCGGAAATGCCGAATTTTTAACAATAATATATGTATGTTTAAGTAAAATAATACACATAATTCTGTTGCGCAAAGTGCATCACAAATTAGATTTGCCTCCAATCCAAAGAAAAATGTTTAGATTCGTTTTAAATAGTGTTTACATGTGTGATGTTTTTTTTGTTTTGTTTTCAATTTGACATATTCAAATTATTGGCCTCGATTCCCAGATCCGGCGGGTCGGAAGTGAGTGCGGATTTGAGACTTTGCGATTCTCAAATTCGCAGTCGCGGATTCAACTAAATCAAAAATTCGGAGAGATGACTCACACGCTAATGAAATATGCGATGTCGGATTATCTTAGGCGCATTTGTGGTTTCAAATCACACTTTTACAGCGCGGAAAATGTCAAAAAGAAATTTGCGGTTGCGGATTTGAGAATCGCAAAGTGTCAAATCCGCACTCACTTCCGACCCGCCGGATCTGGGAATCGAGGTCATTATTTTGTTTTTCCATAATTTTTGAGTAATTGTTTTGGGCAGAAAATAGCCGAAACTGCAAGCGTTTGTGCTCGATTCGTAAAAACTGAACTGACTGGTTGGCCATCTAACTAACAACCGGAAAAACTTTATGCTAAGGCATCGGACGTACACTTACAGTAGAGGTATATGTAGCTACACTAAAATTTTTCTTAGGACCACGGCCCTACATTAGAACGACCTTAGGTTCGTTCATTGGTCAAATATGTTATATAATTCTTTCAGAAGCATCTACTTGAAAGATGCGTTAGTTTTTCAAGTTATTTGTTGGATTGTTTTCGTGAATCTTCACAATCTCCACTTAATATATTGTCATCAAGTCTGAAGTGTTATTCAACAGAAAGTATACCATGAAAAAGCGTAATTAGTGGCTAGTCTCTAGGCACAACATCCCACTAGTTTTATTATAAAAAGAAAAAAAAAAGATAAAAGAGGTTATATATAAATTTTAGACTAAATAGACGACTTTGACTCGTCGGAAGGCGAAATCGGCAAAAAATTTTGTCGGACACATATATACCATGTAATTAGACATATTTGTCTTAATCGATCCTGAAAAAATCTGATGGTTATTAATAAATTTTTGGAAGATCATAACTTAGCAGGTTTGTAGTGGTAGACATCCTTAACGGTCCAATTTTTTTGTAGGACGGGTATTTTTTCGAGCGTATCATCGCCATCTCATGCGGCTATGATTGGAAAAAAACAGTATCCATACATTTTCTGGGCACTATAAAAAGCCGAATTTCGAGCAACCTGGAGGAAAAAAGCCACTGTTTCAAGGGTTTTCGCAGAGCAAAAGAAGGTAGACTAGGTGTCCTTAAACCATACAAAAAGTTTTAAGAGAGTATGATTACATTTTTTTTGTTCGCGAGCACTTAGACAATACCTAAAGCAAAACCAAAAACTCATAAACACAAAAATATTTTAAATATTATGAACTTTGTTAAAAAGCAAACATAAGACAAATATAAGTTTTATTCACTTTGTGACAATGCCGATCATTTTCCAATAATCTTCAAAGTCTGTAAAACTATCAGTTACTAAATAAAGTGCTCGAAAAAACACTAAAACTGTCTTTAACTTTGAATATTCAAAATTTATTGCATCTAGTCTACCTAGAGAGCATTTTATCCTTTTCCCTAAAATTTTCTACTTGAAAGCACAGCCCTGTTTCACAGCAATTGATAAACACTATTCACTAAAATGCCCTTAGTTTCAAATTTTTCAAGCATATCAAACTTTAACACTTTTCTAACTCTTGAACTATGCACGAGTTTCACATCGATACCAGGAGTAAAATGCTCCCTTGCTTTGCTGTAGTCCTAGGGACTTCCCAAAGTTAAGGGAGCAGAAGGGAAACGCGTAACGAATGGACGAACGAAGCTCCTATGGAATATGAGCACCACTTTCAAGTATCCTGTTGCAGTATAGTTGCATGTTTCCGAGCTGTTGGACTATCCCTTAGAGGTTTTGTTAAAGAACTATTAATGAGTTAAATTACATTATTGACTTTGTTACTGGAACTTCTAGTTTAACTTTGACTGGAGAATATTTCTTCGTTTTTAAAGGACATATTATGGCGGTAAGGAAACTCATTGTTCAATTTAAAAAAAGGTAATTCATGGTTTAATGTAACCTGTATCTGTACCTGTACTTGGTTTTGTAATATAAAATGAATTAAACGTTTTCGGATATCTCCAGCTTGTAATAAATAAAATAAAATGTCGACTTTTATATACATAACTTCAAGCTTCAATTTATAAAAAAAAACCAACTAATTATTTGGTAATTAAAAAAGTCAGATGGGGATCAAACATTGGAATAATATGTGGTACATGAGAGCATGCACATGCCATAGACAGTTTACTCCCTACCAAGGAAAATTGTGGTAAGGAATTGAGGATAATCTCACCTGATAATAATCTTATTACCAAGCAGGGAATTTCTAAAAAGAATCGAAGTAAGCGACGATCATCATGGCAACAAAGCTTCATATTATTAGTCCGTTCTGTTTTTCATGTCATGGGGTGAAGTTTTAGTAGTTACTTGGCTAAGCACCGCCTGCGTGAAATTAGTTGAACTTCATTGGGTCTTGAGTGAGCTTTCGCGTGGGGGAATTTGGTTCAACTTCGCTATGGCGGGATTTTGTCTTGGGTGGGATCTTGTGTATGTTGAATTCTCTGTGTCTTGGGTGGGATCCTTTGGTGAATCTGTTCAGTTCCACGAACTGAATCTGTGAGAGTCGGCTAAATTAAGCTCTGCTGGAAATCAGTTTGAAGAATCTGGAAACAGCCCCAGCCCCAGCTTCGGAATGCGAGGTAATAAGCTGGAAATTGGTATGAACCTTTGTTTTCGTATTCTATATTATGTGTCATGTGTGGCCCCTGTGCTGAAGCTCGAGTCATATCACAGTCGCATGCAGATGTCGATGTCGTCTCGTTTTTTAGTTGGTGTGCTGATAGTCGGGTGGCGTGACAAGTCCTTTGAGTTGAAGAAATTGTCGTTTCAGAAAAATTACGACTGTCACCACAGGAGCCGAAGAGTGTAAGTGATAACTTTCTGTGTTTCGTGAAGAATATACATTTTTAGTTTGAAAAATAAACATTTGAGGAGCTTTTATGCAAAAGTGAACAAATCCATTTTGAATAATTTTACACAAAGTGCATTTTTCTCTGGGGATTTGGTATGTTTTGGTTGAAAATACAATTTTTGAAATATTTTTAATATATGATTGAATTCGATTTGCAATCAAATTCTTCTGCAATATTCTAATGATCACCTTTTAGTACCCCCCAATATGCTTATCTCATTTCGAGGCATAAGTGGATTTGTTTACTTTTGCGTGAAAGCTCCTCGTTTTTAGTTTGTATAATAAACATTTTTGAGATTGTTTCGCGAAAATTTTGATAAATTCTAAACAATTTGAGATTAAAATTGTTTAATTCAGCTGAGTAGTTTAGTAGTTCGAAAGATGAAGATAGCAAACGCGAAAAATTAAAAATTTTATGTTATTATTTCTTCCCAAACTTTTGTGTAATTTGTTATCATGCAATTAATTCTCAGCATATCTCTGCCACATCTGGTTTTCTAAAATTCGAACTTACAGTCACTGACTAAATTGAGAGGACACTTTTAAAAAATTTGATTCAACAAAAGTAAGTCTTCTTTTTCCTAAAATAAACGTAACTTTTGATCTGAATGTTTATGCAGTGCTGTCATGTTAATAGTTAACAATACTGTAACTGTAAAAAAAATTTAAATAATTCACTTTCCATACAAAAAAAACCAATTTATTTCATAAATAAGAAAAAATTCAATGGAGACAAAATTAAGAGGACGCTGGTATTCATCAAAATAATTGTATGTTTGGAATTGGTTTTCTATTTGTAATTTTTATTTTGAAATTATTAAAAACTTAAAATTAAACACACTGTGCCGTGATCACTTGGATGTAGGTAGATTTGAAAGTCAATGATTTGAGAATTCAAAGTCCAGTTTAAAACACCAACCTTTTAATGAACACAAGTTTATTGTTATAAAAAACCACTTCAATTATAGAATTTAATAATTTTAACATTCACTGCCAATTTTCAAGTCATTAAATCAAAACATTTGTAGGGTTTAGTTCACAAAAAGCATTGATAATTTAAGTTAGGTTTTAATTCACTTTTTTACGTTTAATTCACTAATTCACTTAAAGCTAATATTTAGTTCATTTTTGATTGAATTTATTGATTTATTGACCGAGTAATTTAATGTTGAGCAATATTGCCGTTGCTGGAGAACTGTCGATGGTTGTCTAGCTGCCGGAGCTGGATGTTGCCTCTACTTGCAACTATTGATCCGAATTAGGGCTGAAATTTAGTGTTAATTTCAAATATAAGAAATTTATGGTTGATGCTGTCTCGGTACGACTAGCTAATGGAGTTGATGCTGTCTCGGTACGACTAGCTAAGGGAATTGAAGTCTCAAATGCGTCTTTCAACCTTTGAGTAGAGAAGAGAAGGAAGCGCAATAAATTAAAACCAGGGAAGCATTTTGGTAACACTTATGCACGGCATTCTGTAGTATTTGTGTCTAACCCGGATAATGGCGGTGTCATATTTAGTCAAAAGCCGGGAGGGATTGCGTTTCTCAACAATCATCCCGATGAGAACACTACACTTGGCTAAATGTTTGGAGCAAACTCTTCGCACACCTGAACAAATTTCGCTACGCCTCTGTTCAAGTTAGACAGTATTTTGTTGTTGTGGTCAAAGTTTGTTTACATTAGAAATTGTGGAGAAAAACTGCGCTTGTAATTTATTTTTATTGACATTAAATCTACTCGCACTTCCAAAAAAACAACTGAATATGCTACGCGACACTTTATTCTTTAGGTTGGAAGGATAAATTTTACACTTTATATTCATAAATTAACGAAAATTACTTTCCTATGATAGTGAAAGTTCTCAGTTGCCTTCTCCCGCGTTTTCCGTTGCTTGTTGACACACGTGGAGAGGGAGAATTAGAGAGAAAATTTCGTGAGCTCAAGTCATCATCATTGTGCTCCTTTAATCCCTCATGGGACATAGGGCGGCGAAAAGCAAAGGTCGTCGTCGTGTCCATCCGGTTCCGAGGCATTGTTTGCCGATTCGTAGCAATGGTATTTTTTTATGGGAGCGGGTTGCTAACCCTCAGCCCAACCGACATAAAGCTGTGTTTTGTGGCGCAGAGAGTTCGCCATTCGCCCGTCTCCCGTTAGCTCCTTCCGAAGAAGTACCCCAGGGGGCACCGCGGGGAGGTGTGATTAGAACTAGCTAACAGGTCTGCTAGGTGTTCGTCTGCAGTGACTTTTCTCGGGTTTTGGCAGAGGTGGTAAATCGGGTACCACCACTCTCCGAGGTCTTTGTTAGCCGTTTGCCCTCCCCCCCCCTGAGCTCAAGTGCTTCCCTCGAATCCGTAAACATGTATGCTATGTTCGGTTCCTTATCTTCTCTATTCAAAGCTTTCAACTTGGATTTGGGAGTTTTTTGTTGATTCGCCTTGACTAGGATTGCTGTCTCGTTACGACTAGCTTTAAGGAATTGAAGTTTCGAAACAACAAATCAATTTGGGTTGATTGGGTGAGATCGGTATTTGGTTCCTTCAGACTCGGTACATCTTGAAAGATCAAAGTGATCTGAAATTTGGAATCAACTGGCTGCGCTATTTATTTTGTTCCTGACAATGGCAATTTTTTGGAAGGCAATCTGGGGGGGGGGGCATTGGAATTGGAATCGGCTTCATTTTTTGTGTGTGTGCCCCTTCTAGTTTTGTTAAATACCAGCTGATCTGGAGCGCGTTCAAAAACCTTACTATGGTTAACCATGGGTAGCTATGGTAAACTTTTGTCGTTCAAAAACTCCGTGGTTAACTACAACATAACCACGAGCATAACTTTTTGGCGTTCAAAAACTCTCGTGGTTAAACTTTCGTGGTTAAGTGAAGTGATGTAGCATAACTACAGCTTACCTCGTGGTTTACTATAGTAAGGTTTTTGAACGCGCTCCTGGATATCTTGTTTTGCATTTGTGAGAATATGGACGCAAATAGGTAAGTTAGATTTTAATGTAATATATTTTTATTATTTTTTAAGATGAAGGAAAAAATTCTGGATTTTATGCTGGAGGGGCTTTGGAGGAGTTTTGGTGTTACCAGAGAAGTATGCTGTGTAGTTTATCTAATCTTTAATTGTTTTGTTTTTATTTTCAGGATTTTCAGTTAGTGATGTTAGAATTTTCAGTTCGCTGCGTCTTAGTGGCTATTATATGTATATATGGGGTGCATATATTTATTTATTATTTATTGTTTGGGTTTTATTTAATTTAATTTATTCGAGTCTACGTCACACTTGTAAAGCACTTTCGTCACCAGTAGAGGATACCAGAGTGTGTAAAAAGGAAGATGCCGGAAATTGGCTAGTCGACAAACACGATGGGGGAACGGAACGGAGAACGGTAAGATCACTGAACTTTAAGTTCGGTGATCGATGGAGTGTTCCGACTGATCCGTGTTTGTTGTGTGGGAGGCTGTTGTGTGACTTTGCGTAAACTTGGTAATTAAGTTTACGCGGTCACTACATACTCCCCCCCCCCCCCCCAGGGTAGCGTTAACGAAATGTTACCGCTTTAGACGGCTTAGCTTCGTTGTCGCGTTCACAGCCGAAGGCTGGTTTTAGCCTGTCAATAGATATTGACTTGGTTGTGCCGTTCAATTTGACAACGAAGTGTTTTCGTAATCGTTTGATTACTTCATATGGGCCTTCGTATGGAGGTTCGAAAGGTTTTCGAACTCTGTCGACTCGTATAAAAACGTAGTCGGCGTTCTCCAGGGCTTCTGGCACATAGACATCCTTTTGGACGGGTTGCCGAGGATGTATTGCCTTAATGTTCTGCATATGAGAACGAAGGCGAGAGAGGAATTCTGATTCTTCAATTGGATTCTCATCCGTTGGGATAGAAATCGAATTGGGAAGTCTCAGATTCTGACCGTATACGAGCTCGGCTGGTGAGCATTGTAAGTCGGTTTTAATTGCCGTGCGTATGCCTAACAATACAAAGGGCAAATCTTCACTCCAATGTGTAGTGTTGTCCCTTGCCATTAAGGCTGCTTTTAGTTGCCTGTGAAATCGTTCAACCATCCCGTTTGCTTGCGGGTGGTAGGCGGTTGTCCGGATTCGATGAGTGCCGAGTAATTTGGCAACTTCATTGAACAGTTTCGATTCGAACTGCGTACCTTGATCGGTTGTGATCTCAAGAGGTACGCCGAATCGTGGGACAAATTCAGTGACGAATTTCTTTGCCACTGTTGAAGCTGAGATATCCCGAATTGGGTATGCTTCAGGCCATCGCGTGAATCTATCGACTATCGTTAAGATATAAGAGTATCCACGAGATGGAGGTAGGGGTCCCACTATATCCATATGGATATGGTCAAATCTATTATTTGGAAGTTTGAAAGCTTCCAATGGAGATTTGGTACGCCTTGAAACTTTGGACTTTTGGCAACCTAGGCATGATCGAGACCACTCATTGCAGTCTTTATTGATCGATGGCCAGAAGTATTTCTTGGTAACGGCTCGTCTTGTAGCACGAATACCAGGATGAGAGAGACTATGTTCGGAGTTGAACGCTAGTCTACGTAGGGAAATGGGTATATAAGGCCTTGGAATGCCTGTACTAGTTTCACACCACACCTGATGGGCGGTGAATGGTATTGGTGTGAGAACTAATTTTACCCGTGAGCCGTTGCTGGGGTGCTCTTGTAGAGACTTCAACTCTGTGTCACCTTGTTGAGCCTGAGCCAGTGTAGGCAGGTCGAAGGTGACCGAGTCGACGTTGTCGGTTGCTAGTGAGCGTGACAAGTAGTCTGCGACAACGTTTTGTTTACCCGACACATGTCTGATGTCTGTGGTAAACTGAGAGATTAGACCCAAATGTCTGGTCTGTCGAGGGGATCGTTCGGTCTTTGTGTGAAGGGCGCGAACCAGTGGTTTGTGATCAGTATAGACCACGAAATTACGTCCTTCAACGAAATAACGGAAGTGTTTGATCGCTGCATAGATTGCGAGAAGTTCGCGATCGAATGCAGAGTACTTCCGTTCTGTTGGTGACAGCTTTTTGGAATAAAAAGCTAGTGGTTGCCACCGATGACCGTTGAATTGTTCCAAAACGCCTCCGATTGCATAATCAGAGGCGTCAGTCGTAAGACTGTATTTTGCATCCTCGATTGGATGGTTCAGCAGAGTTGCTTCAGCCATCGAGGTTTTCACCTTGAGGAATGCCGCCTGACATTCTGCTGGCCAGTCAAAAACTTTATTGGCACGTGAGCGGTTGAGAAGGTCTCTCAAATGCTCGTTTATAGGCACCAACTGTTCAGCCAATTTTGGAATAAATCGGTGATAGAAATTCACCATTCCCAAAAACTTCTGGATCGATTTGACAGAAGTTGGAGGTGCGAGATCAACGATAGCCTGAACCCGATCGGAGGATGGAAGTATTCCATCCTTTGTGATGCGGTGGCTTAGAAACTAAATCTCTGTTGCACCAAAAACGCATTTCTCTAGCTTAATGGTTAAACCGAAGCTATCGAGGCGTTTAAAGAGCTCTTCGAGGTGAACGATATGTTCATCCTCGGTTTTACTGGCGATGAGTATATCGTCCAAGTATACATAAACGAAGTCGAGATCTCTCGTAACTGCATTTATGAACCTTTGAAAGGTTTGTGCTGCATTCCGTAAGCCGAAAGGCATACGTGTAAACTCATATAGGCCGAATGGCGTAATGAGTGCAGTCTTATACACGTCTTCTGGGGCGATTGGTATATGATGGTATGCACGTACCAAATCAACCTTTGAAAATATTGTGCAGCCGTGAAGATTCACGGAGAAATTCTGTATATGCGGAATCGGATATCTATCCGGCACAGTGACAGCATTAAGGCGACGGTAGTCGCCGCATGGCCTCCAATCATGAGAGTCCCGTTTAGGAACCAGATGAAGCGGAGATGCTGCGGGGGACGACGAAGGTCGACAAATCCCCAATTGGACCATATGGTCGAATTCTAATTTTGCCACCTTCAGTTTCTCCGGATGGAGTCGCCGAGCGGTGACAAAAGGTAATTGCCCTTTGGTTACAATGTGGTGTTGCACATTGTGTTTAACCGGAAGGTTAAAATTGGGCGGTTTTGTTAACGAAGCGTACTTCGTTAATAGCTCTTTGTATATGCCAATAACTCGGCATGGAAATGTTTCGGGGTTGTAGTCGACGGTAGCGCACACGTTAATTCGAAACTTCGTGCGCTTGTCGACTAAATGTCGATATTCAAAATCGACGGACAATTTGAACTTCGTTAAGAAGTCCGCCCCGATAATGGCTTTAGTGGTGTCGGCTATAATAAAGTTGTAAACATAACGTCGGCGTAAGCCGAGTTCAAGTTCAAGCAACTTTGTGCCGAAAGTTCGGATCAGTGATCCGTTGGCCGCGTACAGAAGGACGTTCGGGCTACCGTTATGGGCCGGGAACGCCTTGGCGGGAACAATTGAAACGTCAGAGCCCGAATCAATCAGAAAGTCCATCCGATTGTTGGTGTCTCCGACGAATAAACGATATGAGCGGCCGGTTATATGCTCGCTCATGTCGACCCCCTGACTCTCTAGTTTTTTTTAGATTGGGTGGTGGCCGACTTTTTCTTAGCCGGCTTGGCTTGACCACCACCGAAACTGCAGGGGGCCTTACAGGTGCGAGCTTCACTACCATAACGGTAGTGAAAGTAGCACAGGCTTCCCCTGGCTTGATTGGCCCCTTGTGGCCGATTGGCTGAGGGCTGTCGGGAGCCGCCCTGCCGATTGGCAGGTGTTCGGCTTCTCGGTTTTCGCTGGCCTCGGTCCAGCCTGTCCAGCCGAACTGTCAGCCTATTGATGGCGCTTTGCACCGCCACCAAAGTGGGTTCCGCTGTGGCTGGAGTATTGGCTTGAACGGCGGACGCGTATGAGGCGCCTCCGTGTGGAAGCACCTCCCATACTTTGTCTGCCGTTGCAGCCAGCCCGGCTAGGGTTTGGTCAGCGGAGGTGGCCAACGTGATCTGGATGGCCTGTGGTAGCCTCCGCTCCCACAGGTTCCGAATCAGATCGTCGTTGACCGCTGACGATCCACCCGCTAGTGCCTTCAGAGCCTGGAGAAACTCGGAAGGTTTCCGGTCTCCAGGCTCTTGCACTGATAGCAACTGCTCGAGACGGCGCTTCTCGGAAGTGCCATATTTCTCGAGCAGATGCTGTTTTATGTCCTCGTATGAGGAGGTAGCATAATCCACGGTGCTAAGCCGCATTGCCGTTACCGCCTCTTCCGGCAATGCGGCCATAACATTATAAACCTTTTGTTTATCAGACTTACAGCCCGCCAAGTGAAACATAATTTCTGCCTGGTAAAACCAGGAGGCGGGCTGGTGGACCCAGAACTTGGGGATGTCGAGTTTCGACACTTTAATACCGTCGACTCCCGAAGTTCCGGGTTTTGGCTCCTCACTGTTTGTAGCATCGTGCTCCATAACGTTTTCTTCCGTTCTGGACATGTTGATACGATTTTAAATAAAATATATGTATATGTAGTGAAACCACGAACCCAAAATAAAAAAAACTAATATATGTATACGGAGTGAAACCACGAACCCAAAATAAAAAACTAATATATGTATACGGAGTGAAACCGCGAATCTCAAATTAAAACAAATAACAAATATATATATGCGTATGTACCTATGTAAGTATGCTAACGTACTTATATCTAGATAACGTTAAAATATGTTTAAAATTTCGATTGTGATATATATTTAATAAAAAAAATATCAAAGAATGTAGAAAGATCTCTAAATGTAAACAATAAACCAGCAAAAATAAAATACAAAAAAAATCCCACTTCTATTGAATTGAGAGTATTAAGTACCAAGAAGAACAATATATTGCATGTAAATGCTGTATAAATGCGCATACATTTCGCACTTGTATTAAGCGTAAATCGTTTTAAATTTATTAAATATTTAGAAATTTAGATATTAAAGATGGAGAAAAAAATTTATATATATGAGAATATATGTAAGTATATATAAACTATGTTAAATGGATGTATATAAAAAGAAAAAAAAAATAATATAGTTTAGAATATATGCATGCATATGTAAATTAAATAATTGGATAGTTTAAATTAAAAAGAAAAAATAAAATCTCGGCGATTTTATTAAAATCCAAATATATATTTTAAAATCAATTATCTGTTGTCCTTTGTTGTGCTCGATATGAATTGAATTTCCGAACAGCGAAATAGCGGTGTTTTTTTTTTCGATGAACTGGTTTCTTTTCCTTCTCCAGAGATAATCCAAATTTATCAAAGCAAATCATCCATTGGCATTAGGCTAGGTTTTACAATGATTATTTTAATTGTAATGCGCGTGCGCGCCGGAGTCGCCAATTTAGTGGCTTGGTTGGCCACTAGTTAAAAAAATTGTATGATGAATTTTTCTCGCTGCACCATGCGGTGGATGGCAATTAAAAAACAATAACTTCACTTTTATTTGTTTTTATTATAATTGCACTTATTTAAGTTAGTTCACTTATAATTTAAATATTATATGTATATATGGGGTGCATATATTTATTTATTGTTTGGGTTTTATTTAATTTAATTTATTCGAGTCTACGTCACCAGTAGAGAATACCAGAGTGTGTAAAAAGGAAGATGCCGGAAATTGGCTAGTCGATAAACACGATGGGGGAACGGAACGGAGAACGGTAAGATCACTGAACTTTAAGTTCGGTGATCGATGGAGTGTTCCGACTGATCGTGTTTGTTGTGTGGGAGGCTGTTGTGTGACTTTGCGTAAACTTGGTAATTAAGTTTACGCGGTCACTACACGTCTTTGGAGGTTTTAATTTTTATTTTGAAGTTTAGGTGCGCATTGTATAATTTTAATATATTCTTTGTGGTTGTTTAATGTTTATTTTCAGGGTGTCGTTGGAACACACACCAAAATAACTTGTTCTTCTTTAACGGATCTACAACCGGGATTCGTCCTGGCTCTCGCAACTATTCTCTCTCCACCGGTCCCGATTCTGTGCCGATGTCATTCAGTTTGGCATCTCTAAGCTCTGAGCGTCCTGGTCTACGCCATCCCTCCAGAGAAGGTTGGGTCTCTCTCGCTGTCGCAACTCTTACGGCAGAGAACTTTCCGAGCAAGCTCATCAGGGAGACTATACAAGGAGTACAAACTCCGTGTTGTCAATTTTCGTTCGACTAATGAGAGCGCCACAATCACAAGTAACCTCAAAAAACATGGCCAATTATATTCATCCGGATGATGCCAAAGTTCGTTAGCTACTAAGATATTTTATGTTTACGCCTAACTTGAAAAATCAGCTTCTAAATTCGTATTTAACCAATTTATGGATTTTCCAATGAATTTTTATTAATTTCCAATGAATTTTTTGCATTGCTTCATTTTCGGGTAAAATTCATCTAACTTCATGTGGGGACGTTAGCTTTAGGTGACATCTGTGGCCTAAATTCACTTCTTATGACAGCAAATACGACTCTCAGCACAGAGGCCATAATCTCGTGTCCGCGTCTTGAGATATTAGAGGTCAAAAGTCACAAAAATCAGTTTATTTGGATTTGTTTAGGAACAGAGGACGTAAAGAGAGGTTTTATTGAAATATGTTTGTTTGTTTGTTAGTTGAGTTGTTGCTGATTTGTTTGATAATGAATTAGTCAGACGTCACGATTAATTTTGGCGGCGACAGAATTCGCCAAAAATGTAAAACACGTATTCAAAATCTGCAACAGAAATGATCAGCAGTGATACGGCGGGACCAGAAGTTGTTATTACCAGCAGTAGCTTTGATGATTTTCCTACTTAATGTGTCAATGAAGGTGATTTTTCTTTCGTGGTGGAAGACTTAAATGCACTCACGACGATGTTATTCACTCGAGGACTATAGACTGTACTGTCTATAAGAAGCCGTCTATAGACCCGGGAAAGTAGTGTAAGGATAGTTGTACCTGAGAAGTGTGATTGCAGCAGGACCATAAAGCCTTCCTTCGATGTTTGTGTGAGAATATTTGGTTCGATCCAAGATTTCCCGACGTACTTTTATGAGTATTTTGTGGACTTGTGCAAAGTGCCGAACATTTTTCATTTCAGTACTCTAGCGGAAAAGCCACCAATTATCCTATTTTGCTTATACTACCGCCTTATTATATGTGATTTGTGAGATTCTGAAATTCTTGTAGCTGCCACTCTTCTTGGCTGTGCTGGAGAGCTTGTTATTCCAAACAGAGTTAGATGACATGAGACGTTATGCTGCCAGTAATAGATCCGGCATTGTTGGTCTTAAAAGTATTACAACACTTCAAGTCCTAAAGGGGAGGTTCCTCTGATCGGCGATGAAAAAATCGATTTTTTTTACATATTATTAATCTATAATATGTTAAAAACATGATCCTAAAACCGTTTTGCGTTTTATGCAGTTTTTAGAAAGTTACAGCGCTTCAAAGAGAAGCGTGCAACTGTCAACGAAGCAGTTTTTCGATTTTTCAACGGGTTTTTCGGAGACTTGATATTTTCAGTGCGCGGGACATTGTATCTCGAGAACCACTGATCAGATTCAATTGAAATTTTAAAGTCATGTGTAAGATTAAATCTGATACATTTTTAATAATAAACAATTTTTAAGCCTGTCTTAAACAACTAAAACACGCCCCAAAACATGACCTTAATTTTCAAGTGGATAACTCTGTCTGTTCTTTTTATCAAAATTTCGTAATTTTTAGGTGAAGGGCCCCTAAATATGTTTATTTATCTAACTTAAAAAATGTTTATGTTTCAGAGACCCCTACGACCCTTGGGAACGTTCCGCGCAGACGTATATGTATGGCACGCAAGGCCTCACGGAGATTTGGCTGGAGCCGCCATTTTGAATTGAAAGAGGGGGAAAAATAAATTTGGGGACTCTTTTTATCAATAAACATTGTACAAAAAACCGTTTGTTCATATTACATTTCTTTATACCTCAAAAAAATTCATAAAAGTGACGAACTTTTCAGAGTCGATCAGAGGAACCTCCCCTTAATTCAATAAAAAATTCAATTCTGATTTTTTAAAGTTAGGTTTTTATTTTCTGATTAGATTCTTTGATAAATTTTGCAAATGGCTACAGGAAAAATTGTAAAAATTGCTCTGAAATGAATTTATAGAGAAATAATTAGTTGTCACTTACAACCTTACTTTTAAAATGTTTCAACAAATGCAAAGTAATAAAATAGAAAAGTTCAACAACACTCAGTATTGAAAATCCCATAAATAGTCCAAGAACCCCACCGATATTTCCTACGAGTTCAGTAACTCCATATAACTCTGATCGTATCGATGTCCAAAATTGATCTTCCTTAAAAAATAAAGCGACGGAGGCCTTGAGTAATCTAAAGTTTAAATAAAATCTATATTTATAACTAAGTAATTGTTAATTGAAATACTCGGAATCTGTTGCATTTTCCGCTAATATTTCCGATTGGGAAACTTCCATATCATATGCTATTTCTGTGCAAGATGGCAAACAGTCACATTCGCCACTAACTATTTCCGCTAAGACCATCTTCCGGTAAGCCTCCTCCTGGCATTGAATGTTGTGTGGTCTACAAACTGGAGTGTCTAAAGAGCCTATATGATTTTTAATGGTTAATATGTTAACAGAAAACTTATATGTAGTTAGATATAATTACGAGGTAACTCAAATCCAACGCATTGACAAATATTTAGCGAATAGTTTCCAAGGCATTCCAACTCACAATTACTTTGACTGTAGGATTTGAAGTAGCGTAGATATTTTTCTGAGCTGAAATAGCATTGACGTCTGTAACGATCATAAGTGTTATAATGAGACCAGTTTTTTTATTAACAATGTTATTTACTTATATGCTGGATAAGATTTCAAATTGGAAGATGTTTTCCTCATATTTGGCTTTATGGCTATTAACGACTCTTGACCAAATGGAATTCGGACGAAATTTTTCAGAGACTGTGGAAGGTCATTTGGCGCATGAAGAATCATCTAGGAATGAAAATGTCGTTAAAATATGAAATATATCAGAATTATTGTTATTATAGAGTCGGATTCGTAGTATCAAAATGCATAGGCCTATGTATATGTAACTGTGTTTCAATTTCTTTAAGGTCCAGTTTTGAAAAATTTGACTAAAACCGTATCTCCAATGTGTCTATAACCGTATCTCCAGTTTCACTGTAAATCTTATACAAATGAATAAAAAGAAAAACTTAACTTTTTTCTTTCAGTAAGGGCCAGCCAAGGAAGTTCGCTAGCCCCGCTTTAGCAAACTCCTTCCCAATAAACCGTAGGCAGGTCGGCGGTATATACCCCGGGATCCCCAAAAAGCAGACCCAGAGCTCTACCGTTGTGCCAACAGTTTCTGGGCCAATAAATAAATTGGCAGCTGCAGTAATCATACTCTAGGGGCATAGTCGTACAACAGACCCATCTGGTGAACTGCCGAAACAGTAGCAGTCATAAGATTCTTCAGGATATCAAGGACCCCAAAAGTAGAAAAGGAGGCGCCCCAAGGAACTTCATACCAGGATAAGTTAGATTGCATGACGTAGGAGCTTTCAATTTGTGACTCTTTCCTTGGTGAGGTAGGCTTGACGGCTATTGCTCACTTCAATTTGCACTTGATTTGAGTGCAAAGGTGGGGAACCTAGACTTGCCGTGGTGGTGGGGTTGCGAGTCTCATAGTAGCATTAGGCTATGTCAGCAGTGGTTAGCTGTTAACGAGCAAGCCACCGGTAGGGCCACCCATGCCGAACAGGCTAGTTGCGAAGAGGCCAGCCTAAGCTAGGTACATCCACTTCCCCTTACCTTTTCTCTTTCCTTTTTGCTTTCCCTTCCCATTTCCCTACTTCTAAGCTATGGTGTTTAGCGTGCCGATGGCTGCATAGTCAGCCAGTGGTTAAAGAGTGCTGGTCGCAAACGGTGCTCTCGATGCCCAGATAAGGTCGGAGAGTATAAGTGCCTTATCCTGGTAAGAGGCTCCGGCCGAATGGACGCTTTTTCCGCAATACTCGTGGGGCCTTTTATGGAAAATCCCAAACCTATAAAAACATAATTGCCTCCAGTCTGGGGGCTCAAAAGGCCAAACCTACTGCTTGCAAAGGCAGCCAGTTGAGTAAAAGGAAAAAGGGATCTTTGGAATCCAATCAGAAGACAGAAGCAGCCCCTTTAACTGCATCCCTGCCTTCTCCCAGTGCCTTTTAAGAGGCTACAAAAACTATAACGCCATCTACCTCCAAAGGCGCTTAATCATCAAGTGTGAAGTCCCAAGAGGAGCGCAGTGCCAAGAGAATCCTTGCTCGATTCGAGGGAGTTGCGAAGAGTAAAATCACCGAGTAGCATCCAGTTCCAAGAAGGTAGGCGACGCGGGTCTTCAGCGAGCATACTTCGCACACCGGAAACCCATCACCAAAAGTCCCTTGAGGAACCTAATCACCCTGAGGCTAAACGGAGTAGGAACAGTAGCAATTTACTTCCTTCTACTTTAAAGACCTACAGTGAAGTGTTGGAAGGTCAGATCGTGATCGCCGTCATCGACGAAAGCCTGAAAATGAAGGAAAATTGAGGTCAGGCTCGCGACGATTTTCCTCTCAAATCTTCAGGAGCATCCTGGCACTGCTCCTTACTGTCGCGATGGCGGATGGCATCAGGGCCGCGTGAAGCTCATCCCATGTGACGATCAGAAATCTGCCCATCTCTATAAAATAGCAATATCCGGAATTGATTAAACATGGCCAAGAGCCAGGGATTGTCTGGGGACTTGTATGCGGAATCAGGACTCCTAAATAATGGTTGCTGTATCCCAAAAATGAGGAAGGTAAGCCAGGAACCTGCTTAATTGTTGAAAATCACCTTAACGCTTTTATGTTGTCTAAATTTAGCGACCTTGACAATGGGGGATTAGGGAAAACAATAGGACAGATGAGCTTGCTAGATATGGAACCGAAGTGGAAAGGAAACCCCACTTAACCCGAATGGGAATGCCCTTACTAGTGATGAGCAAAACGCAAGAACAAGACAAGACTAATCTAGTTCTTGTTCAGTCTGTCTTGTTCTTGTTCTTGCAAGCATAGCTAAGTCTTGTTCTTGTTCTTGTTCTTGCAAATATACCTAAGGCTTGTTCTTGCTCTTGAATTTTTTTAGAGCATTTTTTCTTTTCTAATAAACTACTTGAACTACTGAATACTGACATCTAAGGTTTGATTTTGCTTCAAAATATTTGCGGTTTCTCACCTAGAAAATGTTTTTAATAGAATGAATTTAGGTGGAATTTTTGCAAGAATCTTGCAAGAAATCTTGCTCTGGGTCTTGTTCTTGCACAGTTAGTCTTGTTCTTGTTCTTGCAAGCATAACTAAGTCTTGTTCTTGTTCTTGCAAAATGTGCAAGAACAAGACAAGACTGCAAGAACAAGACCACTTTTGCTCATCACTAGCCCTTACCCACCTACAAACTAGTTGTGGGAAAAATCTGCTTAGCTCCAGTTGGGTTGAGATGGACGTCAGCAACGGTGCGGCGCACTCTTTATGCAATGTGGAACGTAAAGCGTTCAAAATCTCTTGTTCATTTGAACAAAAAGGAGATAAGCCATGTACAAAAGCTGCTGACCGGTCACTGTCCCTTTGGCCCGCACGACGAAAGATTAGGACTTCCCTACATCAACTTATGTCGAAATTGTGGTAATGGGGAAGAAGAAGAAACTGTCTCCCATCTTCCCTGCACATGTCCCGCCCTCGGAAGGAAAAAAAGGACCTTGCTTGGCTACCCCTTCCTTGATGGATTGAGCGAGCTGCAAAATAGTGGTGTTCTTAACTTCTGTCGCTTTATCAAAAGCTCAAAATTTCTTGAAATGGCTTGAACTTTATCCCAACACTAGAATGGTATCACACTGGGCCCAATGTCGTGCCTAAATCCTCCCTTGTGATGAAGCGGCCATTTCAACCTAACCTAACCTGGCTTACTTTGACACTCCTAACCTAACCTAGTTTACTTTTCACTGGTTAACCGAAAGAATGCTAATGAAATGCTGTCACTGCGAGATATTGGTTTTCCATTGACGGGAATATTGTGGACGCTTAAGCCTCAATTATACTGAACGCAACGGACCGGACTGAAATGTCAAAGAGAGTTTCATTACAAAGCAATTGTATTGAAGTGGTTATACTGGACGCAACGCAACGGAACGGACCGGATCAAAGTTTCAAAACTTTTTTTTTTTTTTATGTGGCAGTGCTAAGCTCAGGAGTCACCCTTTGTACTACTAGTCCGTCATGTCATTTGTCACGTCATGGTGCAATGTCTAGCAGTAAGCATAGTACGGGGGGATGGGGAGGAATATAGGTTAAGGGTTAAAAGGTACGGGGGGGTATTGAAGAAGGTGGTGATGAACCCTGCGTTTGAACTCTTGGATGTTGTAGGAGCTCGGAAATACTGACTGCGAGAGATTATTCCACAGTCGAGTTGTTCTATTCACAAACGAATTCATATCTTGTTGAGTGCGTGAAAGGGGGAGTTGCAGGTGAAGGGAATGAGACGAGTGGGCTAATCTGGTGTTGCGGGTATAAGATTGCCGTGGAGGCAGGAGAGCGTTTAACTCGGAGGAACAGTCGCTATGATAGTAGCGATAAAATTTTGTCAGTGCTGCTACATTCCTACGGTGGTTCAAGGGGTCGATGGTGGAGCAGGCGGTGTCGTCATCAATTAACTTGAGTGCCCTTTTTTGCACCTTATCTAACAATGCTAAGGTGGTTATTGAGGCGCCGCCCCAAACTAGGGAGTTATATTCAAGAAGAGGCCGAATGTAGGATTTATAAATAACAGCACGGGCCGATGGCTGGAGGAGGAACTTGCACCTCTTAAGAAACCCCAGGCACTGGGATGCTTGTTTGGCAATTTGGAATATGTGGTCATTCCATCGCAAGTCTTTGGCTAATGTCACGCCTAAGATGTGTAAGGATGGGTCGGCCATTAGTTGGACTTCATCCACTTTCAAGGGTGAAGAGGTGTTGAACTTCTTTTTGGAGATAAGACAGTACTTGGTTTTGTCGGGGTTGAATTCAACACGATTCTTCTTTCCCCACTCTAGAATGAGTTTAATGTCTTTATTAATCGACTTGGACATTAGTTCGCGATGATCAAGACAGGATCTGGCATGAGTCTGTCTTGTATCGAAGCTGTACGAGTACCGTAGAGTACCGTCGTCAGCGAAGCTGAGAAGTGGGTTGGAGGGGATTGAAAGAAGGTCATTTATAAAGATAAGAAATAGGGCCGGTGATAAGATTGACCCCTGGGGGACCCCCGCAGAGATCGGGTGGGATGCGGATTTGACGCCATCCAATACTACTTTGATTGAACGGCCGGAAAGGAAGTTCTCGATCCACTTCTGTAGAAGTGAGTCGACTCCAATAGCTTTGAGTTTAGCTAACAGGGCTGGGTGCCAAACTCTATCGAAGGCCTTGGAGATATCTAGAGCAACCAGACTAGATTCACCGGATCCATGCAGACTACGGCTGAGGTGTTCTGTAAGACAGACTAAAAGATCGCCAGTGGATCTTTTTTGTCGGAAGCCATACTGTCTGTCGTTAATGAGTAGGTGGGATTCTAGATATCCCATAAGCTTTTTGTTGATTATCGTCTCCATGGTTTTGGAGAGAATAGAATTAATTGCTATTGGGCGGTAGTTGGAGGGGTCGCTGGAATCACCCTTTTTCGGTATGGGCTGAACATGGGCAAGTTTCCAAGAGTCGGGATAAACTCCGGAGAAATATGACAGGGAAAATAATTTGTGCAGAGGTTTAGCCAAAGGTGAGGCACATTGTTTTAAGACGATAGGGGGTATATTATCGGGTCCAGTGGATTTGTTGACATCGAGCTCCTTGAGGCACCTGTACACCTCGCGAGTCCTGAAGAAAACCCTGTCCATTAAATGAGCGCTGTGCTCGAGGACCGGGGGTAGCGTATCATTTTGGGGTAGAGAAGAATTTGAAGCAAACAGAGATGCTAATAAATTGGCCTTGGATTTGCTGTCTGTTATTACCTTCTCATTGTGAATAAAGGAAGGGGTTGAAGTTGTAGTGAAATTCTTCTTGAATTTGAAGGAACCAACGGATTGAAGTGTCAAAAGCAACATTAAAAACAGCTGATTTTGTCTTTTATTATTTAGCCCAAAATGTAGTTAGAGTTTGTTGGATTTATAAATAAAGTGGAAGATAATGAAAGTCTTTATAATAAAAAATTGCTGGGATATGAAAATTTTAAGCATAAGTCCAAAATTTGGCAAAAAATTGCTGAAAAAAGTGACATTTCATTTCGTTCGATTCCGTCAGTATAACCAGCATAGTTCCATTCCGTTAACTCTCCATTCCGTTGCTTTCCGTTGCGTCCAGTATAATTGAGGCTTTATGGTTGGCCCTCTCCGCAAATAAATCGATGGGTCTGATCATAAGATGAAGTATGGGGAAAAATGTTGAGGCCACCATATGGCAAGTTACACACAGGGTTCCGGGATCGTCAAACTTCGAGCACGAGACGTAGGTAGGTAGATGAAGGCGATTGGAGGCCCAATTAGTGCTTGGCGCGCCGTGTTGTTGCCACAACTCGTGTACCTTTATTGAGGAGTGGTTGTTTGGTCGGGTGTGACGGGTGCCTAAAGCCATCCTGTCGGATTTAGGAAGCTTAACAGTGATATGATCTCCAGTCCGGAGATCTCTTTTAAGTCGTCCATAAAGTAACTGCCTATAGTGCGCTGCTTGGCTTTAACTAAAGCTAGCCACTTACAAAGGAAGTGACAAAGGGTTTTCGTTCGTTCGTCTCCGCGCAGCTACGACAACAGATGTTGAGCCGCACGAGATGTATTCTGAATATAATTGACTAGGTTTCTATTGTGCACGTAGTCCAAAATTTTTCTGGTAAGTAGCGTTCAACCTCAAATTTTGAAAGAAGTAACTGCTGTTACATATTTCTTATAGGTAACTCTAATTTTGTTTATGTACCCAAAATCGTGTTTTGCAGATTTGTTCTATTTTTCATTATATGTAGCTTTTTACTATCTCGGACTATGCACACAAAAGTGTGACTTTTTAATTAAAAAACGTTGTAACGCACGCGTGCTTTTGCTAGCCGAAAATATAATTGCTGTTTACTTACCTTAAATCCAGGCACAATCCCACCACAATAAATTTCATTGTCTTCTGCAAAT